>LTAE01008532.1:0-20383 GCA_001647135.1 Pontederia paniculata | reverse complement strand
TCATCTGAAATCTATCGATCGTCCGCACTCCATCATCGGTCGACCGATCTTCTCTCTGTCATCAGCTTTGGTCGTCTGCTGCTTTAACCCATGAGCCTTCGGATGTCCATTTCAACCTTGGCAATCTCCCGCTCGTCTACTGTCTTTACTCTGAAACCCTTGGACGACCATTGCATTCTACCTCAGCTCTTCGGTCATCCATTCTTCATCTTCGGATGACCTCTCCTTCCTTAGCCAAAACTCCTCTTCGGCTAAGTCTCCTCACTGGGCGTCCCTTCTCCTTGGACTGCTTGTTCTTCAACCTTTATACTGTTGGTGTAAAGTCTTCGGTCGCCCATTGTTCTTCATCGACAACCTCTCCTGTTCAGCCTTGTCTTCGGTCGTCCTCTCAATACCTTTGGTTGACTGCTCAATCTTTGACTCTAGTCCTTTGATCTTTGCTCTTCACATCGGTCGATCACTTCTCAACCTTTGGACGATCGCTGCACACATATGATCTTCCTGTTATATCTTCCATGTGCATAGGTCATCCTTTATCAACTTCGATCGACCTATCATTCTCTGAACATGAAAATCCTGTCTTTCAAAACATAATTCAACAAGCTTATCAGTCCAAAACTAAGTTTCCTCATAAATTTGTGATCACTAAATAGTTAGATTCTCAAAACTTCCAAGATTCTTTTGGAACAAGATTAAACTGCAAACGATATTTCATCCATAGAATGGACAATCAGAGAGAACCATCCAGACACTTGATGACATGCTCAGAGCATACACACTAGATTGCCATGATAATTAGGATGATCATTTGCCATTAATAAAGTTCGATTACAATAACAATTACAACTCCATCATTGACATGACTCCTTTTGAAGTCTAGTATGGAAGACCATGTTGCTCACCGACATGTTGAAGCGAAGTAGGTGAGCGAAAATTGTTGAGCCCAAAAGTGGTACAATAATATTTAGACAAAACCTAGCTTAATCATGAATGAATGCCACACAAAATCGACTAAAGACATACGTAGACAAAGAATGCCATGAACAAATTTTCAAGGTTAGAGTCAAAGTTATGATAAAGATCTCTCCAACTAAAGGCGTCATGAGATTCAACAAAAGATGAAAGCTTAATTCTTGATATGTAGGCTTATTCGAGGTGCTTGAATTGGTTGGAGAATGAGCATGTAGGATGGAATTGTCCCATTCATATGGTGTGTGCACAATATTTTTTATGTGTCCATGGTCAGAAAGTACCAATATGATGATGACAGCAAAATCCGATTTGAAAAGTCAAACCTAAAAGAGGATCTCACTTATGAAGAATACTCGATAAAGATCTTGGAATATCGCATGCAATGTCAAGGCAATAAGAATGTGTCACTTGTCAAGATAGCATGGAGTCAACAATGAGACAATAAAGCTACGTGGGAACTCGAATTAGAGATGTATAAGAAATTCTCAAATATTTTTTATAAGCCTCTATCTTAGTTCTAAATTTGAAGATGAATTTTTAAGAGATTTATAATACTTGGCTCATCAGGGGTCCAATATGAAGTGTGCTAAACTCGAACATAGACCATGTTGAGGGCCGGTGAAATATCAATGGACTCCAAGTTGAAATTAAATAGCAGACTTTATTCATTTTAAAATTAATTGATGATTTGGAATTCTTAAAAATGAAAGTAACCTTCCTAGATTATTATTCTCTCTAAGATGCCATCATAAAGAAACCCCCTATCCACTTCTTGCCTTCATGTTCTAGCAACGAGTAGATAGAGTAGATGGCATGAAACAAGATTATTGACATTTACTAATTGCATTATGATATTGAGTGATAAAAAATATTATTCGATAAATAAAAGTTACATATTTGATTCATCTATTGCGGACCAAGACCCTCATTTTGATTAATTGGTAGATAGTTCCTTCTCATTTAAGCGGATTAATTTAAATATTCATCGAGACTTCGAGAGCATCAACGAAAAAATGACATGAAATTTTTTAAATTAGTTTAGCAGATATTTTACATTTTAATGCATATATTAAAATGCATTAACTTTCTCTTTTTGTTTTTTAAGGCAGATACATTTCATAGGATTACAGTTGGTTTTGCTTCCGGGAGGCTCTTTCCGTTTATTCAGTTGGGGGTTCTCGATTCACACACCATGTAGAATCTCAGGCACACTGCAAGTGCCGCAACAATCACAAACCATGGCATTGGCCACCAATATGGCAATCCGAAAAGCCTTGTGCCTCCTCTCCCTCCGGCCACCGTCGTGCTGCCTGCGCTCTCCTCCCTCGTCTTATCCTTCTCTATGCGTTGGGCCTTCTCTGCTTCGCCTTCCCTTGCGGCAGCTGCCTCGCTGCTGATCTTTTCCAGACCCTGTTGCTTCCCAGCACTGGCATTGCAGGATTCAGTGGGTGAGCTTGAGATGGTTCTCCGGCGCGTGTGTTCTTCTGCTCGAGAACCACCTGCAGGTTTGGGCTCTGGGATCACCTGAGAAGCAGCAGCAGCAGCAGCAGCAGCAATAGCAGCCGTTGTAGTAGACTTCTCATGTTGTCCTGATTTGGTGGCCAACTTTGGCAGAGTAATGCTGAGCACACCATCTTCAAGCTTAGCTCTGATCTCATCAGAATTACACTTCTCTGGTAGTTGGTGTTCCCTGCGGAAGCGGCTCCATCTGTTGCCACTGAGGGGCCACTGGCCGCTAATCCTCATCTTCCCATTGTCATCAATTTGAATCTCGATCTGTTCCTTTCTGAAACCTAGGAATAATATGCATGTCAGTAGGACCATAAACCCATAGTTTCAGAATTCAGAACGATGAAAATTCTGCTCTATTTTGAAGAATTTAAAGAATAAAGGAACGGATGGAGGACGAGCAGATCTTCTTATAGGAGCTTAGACAGCTACTACATGATTGAACTATAACTAAATGTATTCATCTTCCTTGGTGCACTAAACTGGTACCTACCTCCTTTCAATTATATCAATGGAGAAGTAAAATTAGAGTGCATGATTAATGCCTGGGAGTTCAATGTGGAGAGTCTCTGATTCTTCATCCTCGACCGAATGTTGTGTGGGCACAAAATCTTGGTAAACGAGTTGCCTGAGAGTGGATCTTGCTCTGGCGTCCATGTCTGGCAGCCTCTGTTTGCATCAAAGATAGATGGATTCTGCATGTCTGAAGGTGTTTCCATGCATGCTTTAAGCACTATAATACAGAAAAAAATAGCTTTGCCTTGGATGGTTTCTTGGGGTGATCAGTTAAAGTTTCCAGGAGAAGCAGTAGCACTCAGGTGATTCCTTTATCACATGCTTTAACTTTGGGTCACCTTAAAACATGGAAAGGGCAAAGGATCCTTGTTTGGAATCTTTGGATTACAATCAAACACATTTTTGTTCTATATGCTATATTAAGAAATAAAATAAAATAAAAGATTAATGAATATATGAAGTAAATTCCGCTACACATGTATGAAACATCATTTAATTTAAAATAAAGAGTTTAAATCATAATTTTTATTTAAAATGAACAGTCTCATATTTAATTTGAATCCTTAATTATAAATTTGAATAGATTCTACTCCACATATTCTTTATTTTCATAAAGGGATAAATAATATTTGTAATGGACAAATGAGAATTGTCATGATATAATATTTATGAGGTTATTTTTAATTATATAATATCTTAATTAAGACAATTCATTTTTTTTCTAATTCAAACTCAAAAAAAGTATATCATTTTAAGCACTTTCTTAAAAAAATAATTTGTTTTTATGACAGAACTATGCAATAGTTGTCAAATATATATGGGGAGAGAACTTTTTAACTGTAGAATATCTTGATTGTATTTTCATATTTTTAACTAGTAAAAAAATAAGAAAATGAAAAAAGAAGAAGAAATGACCCGCACGAGATATATATACAAAATTTAAAAAAATACTAAAGCCATGCAACTAATTAAGTCGTCGATTCCTAAATTTTAATTATATTAATTTTTAAATAAAAGATATAAACATAAATTAATTCACTTTAGTTACTTAATCATACCAAAGGAACTATATATTTTGCAAGTCATTTATTTATTTTTCAAAATCAAAGGAAGAGCCGTGTTATGCTACGCTTTATGACCATTCTTTTGATACTTAAGAGTTAAGACACAAAATACGTTTCAAACTTAGGTATCTGCCGTTGAACTTGAAGATGAGGAAAGGTAAGGAATATAAAAATGCGTTGGAAACTTATAATATTTGATCAAATTTAACATAAAATATTTTATATTAGTAAATGATGTAGAAAACAAAGATGATAAAGAAATTTTCCTTTGATGCTCTTATTTCGAACTAACATGGGAACTTATTATTCTCATTATGAGAAGAAAAACTTAATACAATAGTTATATTTTATTATGCGTACCAAACCTATGGTTAGACTCACATAATTTAAACATAAAAAAATCTAATCTAATATGTTTAATTAATAAAAGACAATTTCATATTTAAATTAGTTGAATATTTAAAAAGTTGGAGTCATGAATTATTTTTACAATTCTAATAATGTATGATTGAGTTTTGAATTAGTTATTAATTTCTTATTATAAAAAGAGGCTCATCGCACATTTCTATAATGAATTTATTATTAGAAAAGATGTTTACTACCTTGTATTATTTTTCTTTTCACCAAGCGCTCTCTACCAATAGAGTGCGTTATGGATCTTTAACCTAAAAAGCATAAAAAAATAATAAGAAGATCCATAAATTTTTATAATAAAGATGAGATAGATATTCTAATATTAGCTAATAATTCATGCTTCAACTCTTAACTTAAATTTTAATTTAATATTTTTTATTGTCATTATAATTTTTAAAATTTTATCCTTATTTGGATAGAATATTTTTATGTATAAATAATTCATCAATATTTAAAATTATTAATATTTGATTGATTTAGCATAAAATTTGAGCGACGGTAAATACTCCGATCAAATTTGAGATACAATTTGATTAATCAACTATGTCAATCAAACTAAATTTCTTAAATGACACATCTAATTAGATAAATATTTTAATATTTTTTTCTATATATTTTTTAGTATAATTATCAATATCTATAACTAATAGTATCTAACTAATTCGATTCGAAAGAACATATCATAGATCATAGATGACCACTTTCAAGAAAGTTTTTATGTTTAAATTTAAAATGAACAGTTCCAAATCTGCTCCATATATTCTTTACTCACGTAGAGAAATAAATAATATTTGTAATGGACAAATGAGAAATATCAGTGTCATTATAAGGTTTATTTTTAATTATACAATATCATAGTTAAGACAATTCATTTTTTTTTTCAAATTCAAATTCATAAAAAAGTATATTATTTTAAGCACTTTCTTAAAATAATAATTTGTTTTTATGACAGAACTATGCAATAGTTGTCACATATATGGAGAGAGAACTTTTTAACTGTAGAATATCTTGACTGTATTTTCATATTTTTAATTAGTAAAAAACTAAAAAAAATGGAAAAAAAAGAAGAAATGTCCCGCATGAGATATATATACAAATTAAAAAAAATACTAAAGCCATGCAACTAATTAAGTCGTCGATTCCTAAATTGTAATTCTATTAATTTCTATATAAAAAATATAAATATAAATTAATTGACTTTAGTTATTTAATCATACAAAAGGAACTATACATTTTGCAAGTCATTTATTTATTTTTCAAAATCAAACGAAGAGCCGTGTTATGCTACACTTTATGACCATTCTTTTGATAAGACACAAAATGCGTTTCAAACTTAGGTATCTGCCGTTGAACTTGAAGATGAGGAAAGGTAAGGAATATAAAAATGCGTTGGAAACTTATAATATTTGATCAAATTTAACATAAAATATTTATATTAGTAATTGATGTAGAAAACAAAGATGATAAAGAAATTTTCCTTTGATGCTCTTATTTCGAACTAAAATGGGAACTTATTATTCTCATTATGAGAAGAAAAACTTAATACAATAGTTATATTTTATTATGCGTACCAAACCTATGGTTAGACTCACATAATTTACACATAAAAAAATGATCTAATCTAATATGTTTAATTAATAAAAGACAATCTCATATTTAAATTAGTTGAATATTTAAAAAAGTTGGAGTCATGAATTATTCTTACAATTTCTAATAATGTATGATTATGAGTTTTGAATTAGTTATTAATATTGTATAATAAAAAAGAGGCTCATCGCACATTTCTACAGTGAATTTATTGTTAGAAAAGATGTTTACTATTATTTTTCTTTTCACCAAGCGCTCTCTACAAATAGAGTGCGTTATGGATCTTTAACCTAAAAAGCATAACAAAAAAATAAGAAGATCCATACATTTTTATAATAAAGATGAGATAGATATTCTTATATTTAGCTAATAATTCATGCTTCAACTCTTAACTTAAATTTTAATTTAATATTTTTTTATTATCGTTATAATTTTTAAAATTTTATCCTTATTTGGATAGAATATTTTTATGTATAAATAATCATCAATATTTAGAATTATTAATATCTAGTTAATTTAGTATAAAATTTGAGCGACAGTAAATACTCCGATCAAATTTGAGATACAATTTGGTTAATCAACTATGTCAACCAAACTAAATATCTTAAATGACACATCTAATTAGATAAATATTTTAATATTTTTTTCTATATATTTTTTAGTATAATTATCAATATCTATAACTAATAGCACCTAACTAATTCGATTCGATTCGATTCGAAAGAATATATCATAGATCATAGATGATCTCTTTTAAGAAAGTTTTTATGTTTAAATTTAAACTTATGACTACTAATATATTCGTCCTTTAATTTTAATATTAAAAATCTTGTTATTATTTGAGTCAACTCATATTAATTTCTGTATAATATTTTAAATTCTGAATGTGGATGATAACTAGAGATCTATTTAACCAGATAATCTGCTCGAGTACCAGATCATCCAAACGATAATTCAACTTTTTATATAATTGAATTAACAATCTAATAAAATAAATAAATTTAAAATTAGGACCCACATGCAGCAATACACCCTGGTTTGACGTAAATTTGGAATGTTCTTTTGACTCCCAAACCAAGCTGGATCCGACGCTATCCACCGTCAGATCTCCATCGCACGACTCAAAAGCGTTCGATGGCGCGACAGTTGGCAGACATTTGCTGACACACGCTTCGGCGCAAGTGGACCCGCCGTCAACAAGCAAAGAATTCCATGCTAATTCCCTACTTTGCCCCTCTTCCCTTTTCAAACACAGCGGACGATTCCTCAAAGGAACGCGCGTAAATTTACGCCGTTGCTAGGGGTACTTTAGAACATATGACCTCTCTCGTTCGTTGAGCAGTCCGCTTCGCTAAAAAGGACCGGTTCGTTGAGCAGCGCAGTGGATCGTGACAAAATCCAAGAAAAAAGAACGAAAAAAAAGATGAGAGAAATGGAGGTGAGATGAACAGCGTCGCAATTGTTTGCCTCTTTTTTTCTGTAATTTTTTTGGTGGATTTTGGAATCCTCTGAAAGATTTGGTCTTTTTTGCAGACGAGAACGGTTCAGGTTGGAAACATATCAGATCTAGCGGGAGAACGAGAGATCCGGGAGTTCTTCTCCTTCTCTGGAGAGATCGAGTGCGTCGAAATCCGAGGGTGAGCAACTTCGCTGTCCTTTTTCTTCCATTACTTTGGGTAAATTTTGAACCTTTTTTACGCTGTTGCTTCAGAATTTTCGCGACATATAGTGCTATTTTTCATAGCTTACTAGAATGACTTGAATTCCTAATTTTTTTTATATTTAATTAGAAAAGCCAACAATTATTCCAAAACTTTGATAATAACTCTGATTGGGTTTGAACTCACTACCCTTCTCCGATATTATGTTAAATTAAATGAGATAGAAAACTTGAACTGTTAAGAAAAGACTGATCTTTATATTTATATTTTAACATTTGAATCATTGATTTGGGAAATCTGTGTTTGTGCAGCGAAGTTGGTAGCAAAAGGATTGCATTTGTTACATTCAAAGATCCGAGAGCGCTAGAGATTGCTTTGTTGCTATCGGTATTACCCAAGTTTATAATATCTCTTTTAATAGTTTCAGTGTTTTATGACTAAATTGTATATTATGTTTCACGAGCTGTTAAAATCATGAACAATCTACGGAAGCTAAAAAGAACAGAAAATCTTATTACATGTTTTGAGCAATATGACATTTAAATAGTAGAAAGAAGATTTAAGTTTGTCGAACTCGATAATCGCGGTGCTTGTTTCTATTCTTTTGAAGGTCTGCCTAAACTACAAGTTTCAGAAGTTTTTGTGTTTGTTCTGTCTGAGAAATGATTGATGGCCTGCATAAAACTTTGTTATAAATGTGTGAATAATCAATTGAATTTGATTGTTTTGATTTCTAAATGGGACAAAATCACAAAGCATAGTAATAAAAAAATAAGTTCTTGTGAAGTGTCATTCATAGTTTTATTTTGTGTAATGTGTTTTTGGTTAAGTCCATGAATCTTCAGTTGCCTTTGCACTGTTGAAACTACCTTCACTCTTGGAGGATGATAATTGTGGTTGGTTGTAAAAAACTGACTGATGCTGAAACTTGATTCAGATAATCTCGGTTATTTAAAATACACAACTGTGTGTGAATTCATGGAGAAGCTACTTGGAAAAGAAAAGCTGCATTATTTGATCATCTAACACTCTTGTTGTGCACTAAACAGGGAGCTACAATTGTAGACCAGCTTGTGAGTATATTGCCTGCTGAAAATTATACCCCCATAATTGAGGAAGTAAATGTTATTGAGGAGGTAAATGTTTACTTATGTCTTCTCAAAAAGAAAAATGCTCACTTAGATGCCACAGATTCAGAATTTATTGCCTTATTTGATTCACTTGTTTTATTATAATACATTAGCAGGTTGTGATACACGACAGGACAAGTTCAGCTTCTGATAGTGACTGTGCACCAACTGTTGAGGTGTCTATGTATTCCAGTATAATTTTCACTGAAGCCCTGATTTGTTTTTCGATCCATTGGTCTTATGTATAAGCTTTTGAAAACTGTTATGTACATCTATGCTTACAGGAAAAAGGTAATCAAAGTGGTGGAAGGGCTTATGCCAGCAAAGCTCATGATGTTATGTCAAACATGTTCGCCAAAAGTTCGGCACTCAGGCAAGATGCCATCAACAAGGCTAAAGCATTTGATGAGAAGCACCAACTAAGAGCTAGCGCATCAGCAAAGGTCCTTTCTTTTGATAAGCGTGTTGGTCTATCAGAGAAGATAACAGTTGGAATTTCCGTTGTGAATGAGAAAGTCAAGTCTGTCGATCAAAGGTTACATGTCTCGGATAGGACCATGTCTGCTTTATTCGTTGCGGAGCAAAAACTGAATAATACAGGCACAGCTGTCAAGACCAACAGGTAGATATACTGTATGTACAAAGTCTTCTAGATCAATTCAAGTTCATTTTTTGGACAAACTGAGATGAAGATAGTGTCGTATTTTAGAGATAATATGTTTTCTCATAGAAAGGATGATCTTTTTTTTTTGAGAAGGAAGAAAAAATGATCTTTTGTTCAGTGTTCTGAGATATAAATATATAAACCTTTATGTGTGTTCAATCATTTTTCTTCTGCAACAGCTTGATGTACATGGTCACATGTAGAGATGATACAATTGATCACATTGATCTTGCAGATTTTGCTCAAATTCCCTTCATGATAATCAGTTATTCAAGTTTCTTGCTTTTTAAAACATTGACTTGCTGCAGATGCCACAATCTGATCATAAGGTTTTACTGTGATTTGTTCTTGATATTCCTTTGCTGTTTCTCAGAGTTCTTTCCCACATGGTTGTTTGTCCTAGTCAAGTTTCAGTTGATTTGGCTTTGTGGACTGTTTCGGGTTTCATTGTCTCCACCACTCATAACTTTTGCTATGCAAGTGTTAAGATGGCCGTTTCTTGCTTTTTATTTTTTGCAAAAAGTTTTATTTTCCTCTAAGTTTGGCCTTTCTAAAAATTTTGGTTGAAGATTCTGGCGAAGCATTCATGTGATAGTGTTCCTTCTATGGCATTCTTATACTTTTCAGCACATTTATGTTAAATACCTGAATGTTCAGCGAAATATATCAGCGTTTGAATTTCTTATTCTCCATAATGTGATTGTAGGTATGTGACTGCTGGAACAGCCTGGCTGAGTGGTGCCTTTGGCAAAGTGGCAAAGGTTGGTAATGTTGCTAGCACAAAAACAAGAGAGAAATTCCAAATGGCAGTGTCAAATTTGACAGCAAAGGTGAGGCCATGAACTAATGAATTTCTTCTGCATCTGTTCGTTCCATTCTGCAGATATCTGGAGAATTAACTTAAAACATAAAAAGCATGTAAAACTGTCTTCTGTTAGTTCATATCATTGCCAGCTTTACGTACAAAATGATCTGATGCATTTGGGAGGCACCTTTGATGGTGCTTTTCAGGAAAGCATAATGTGTTTCTTTTGTGCAAAATTTACGTGAATCACGACTATGTTTCCTCTTCTTTCTTTTTTCCTGAAAACAAGCAAATGATGTTGGGTCCCTTGTGGGTCAAAGCACTAAAAAGCATACTCCCAAAACACAGTTGAAGCTTAAATGGTTGTGCGACATGAAAAGCATGATCTATGTTAATAATTCAAGCTTGTTTACCAATTAGTGTGTTTCCTTTTATTATATATCATGCACGTTTATATTTGAGCTATATAGCTTTTGACATCTCCTTCATGCGCTGTTGACACAATGCTGTGATTAAGGTTGTCTTCCGCCCTCTCGCAACCGATTGACACAAACATCAGAACTGAGTCAGTCATTATAATATGCTGAATGATCTTTCTCCTTTGAAATAGTTTTCCCTGTTAATTTATAGCATACAACTTCTAATGTAATAAAACACACGCATATATCAATCTAATGTTCTTTGAGTAATGCAGGATCCTATTGTAGTTGCGTAAATTATCCGGTTTATCTAGGAGCATTTGTACCATGATGGAAGAAATTGATTTCCACAAATTTGACATTCCAGGTGGATTACTAAATGGGTTTTGCTCAAGATGCGTGATGCTTGTTTTTGATATATGCTTCACTCGTTGTTACGAGCCACGTCTGTTTGTTTTTTTCTTTAATTCTTTCTTGTATCGAGGTCGACAGTGAATTCAGCTCCCGGCGGTTGATTGTCTTGTGTGGAAGTATGATTCTCGTATGTAATGATGATTGAAATGACTTCTTACCATGCTATGATACACTAAGCTTATCTTGTGTTGTAGAGGAAAAGGGGAAGAACTTGTTAGATAAATTATCATGTTGTAAGCAGTGAGAGACAGTTGGGAAAGCAGCGGTTGCCTTAATATACTGCAAAGATTGAAGCAAGAGAGAACTGCAAAGCGAGCAATAAGACTGATCACTCAATTTTTTGCATAACCTACATTTTGATTTTTCATATTTGAATCACTGAAATTTCAATCCGCCGGCATTCCAAGTCATTCTTATCATATTTATTTCAATATAAAAATATTAAATAGGCCCTAAACTTCTTCATGGCATATTACATACTCTATAAACATAAATTCATATAATATTTATTTTAATATAAAAAATGAAAAAAAACTGGAGGGGCATCACCCATCCGTTTTTTTCAATCGAGTTGATGTGCCACATAAACGTCTGACTTATTTTGAAATTCCGTAATATTTTTTTGTTGATGAATTACTTTATAAATAGATGTTTGACATTAATCAGGAAACATTCTAAAATAATTATTTACTTTATAATTTCTCTTTCTCCTATCTTTTATAATGTACTAAAATGCTTTGGTAATTATAAATTATTTAAGAGTATAACCAAACAATACTTTTTTTAAGTCCGGGAAAAAAATTGTAGTAACATATAATACCCAAACAGGGCATTAATTGACATCATCAAGTCACTTAAGAGTGTTGGAACTAAACTTTAGTGACCCAAATATGGAAAATCAAAATTGTGCTAACTGGATGTGGATTTTGCAAAATATCAGTACACTTCAGATCCCCACACGTGCATTACAGGATTGGGTTCCAAGAAAGCAAAGGCTCTGATTCCATGTACATAATTTAGCAAGAATTCCTGTTCATACTGTACAAACGTTCTAACGATCCTGCCAAAAGAACTGATCTTGGAACAAATGATATGTTCCAGAAAAAATGAGAACAAACCATCCACAAGAACAGATTACTCACCGAACTAAACAAACATTGAATTTCACATATATTTCTGCATTGATTCTGTGTGCCGTGGCATCGCTGAATTTCGAAATAAGGATAGCTGCTGAGTGCAAGAATATGAGAATGCATCAGTGACAAAATGGAGAATTACCATTGATACTTTGCGGCGACTAGCACCTCCTCGTATCGCTGAGCAGCATTATCCCAACTGAGGTCTTGAGTCATCCCTCGCTTCTGAAGCCCCTCCCAACTGCTCTTGTAATTTCTGTATGTGTTCAGACAATGACCAAGTGCATCTATCATCCTATTTGCCTCAGCCCTGTCAAAGGTCCATCCAAGCCCTGTTTCTTTGAAAGGATCAAACTGATGTACAGTATCCTTCAGACCACCAACTGCATGCACTACAGGAACGGTCCCGTACATCATTGCATAAAGCTGGTTCAGCCCACAAGGCTCGAATCTTGATGGCATCAGAAGAACATCGGCTCCCGTTGTGATTCGATGCGCCATCTTAACTGAAAACCCAACCCAACTTCTAACCTTATCACGGTACTCATTTTCAAATCCGCGGAGCAAGTTTTCAAGATCTTCTCTACCAGTACCCAGCATAATAAACTGAACGTCCTGACTGGCGATCCATGGCATTGCATCCGCAATAATGTCTACACCTTTCTGATGGTCCAACCTTCCAATAAAACCAATCACAGGAACATCATCGCGAACTGGCAGGCCAAGCTCTCGCTGCAAAGCAGCCTTGCACTGAGCCTTGCCAGTTTGGAGTGATTCAACAGAGTAATTGGTATAACCATCAGATCTTAGGTGGATATCAAGTTTAGGGTTCCAGTCGTTTGTGTCAATGCCATTTACAATCCCCTGGAATTTCCAGTCATTCTCATTAATAATCTCGTGCAGGCCCCAACCACCTTCAGGTGTTTTTATTTCCCATGCATAACCATGGCTAACAGTCACCACACGATCTGCAGTTTTTAAACCAGCTTTAAAAATGTTGAAATGTTCACCTCCAACTGGATCATAGTGCCTAAAAAGTTCCAAGTAATTGTCTGGTAAATCCACACAGGAGAAGTCTTCCACAGGACCACGACCCTGGATGACAAATATTAAGTACATCAATTCTCATATAGATATTTGGTTTTACATGCTAATATTTACAACCTAAAATCAAGTTATAGTTTGCCCGTCTAGTTAGATGTCATATTTCTTCTAGTAACATATAATCGAATTCTGTGTTCCACATGCTTTCGCTGTTCACATGATCCATCATGCAAAAACATTCTACTACGACACTTCATGTTATACTCTGTTGGACTTCAGGATTATGTTCTGTTAGAAGCTAGTACTTTGTAAAATAAGGATGACTTTTTCTAATTTGTCAAATTGAATTTCTAATGTTCAGAATTCAGCTTGATCCAGACAGCAATTTCATTAAGTTCTATATTTTTCTGCATGGTTTAGGAAAGGGAGGTACCTGATGTGCTATATTGTGTATTACCAGAATGGAACGAGTGTAAGTCATGATGCCATTATCACGATAATATGCTTTCAAATAAACGGGCAATAGTGATGTGTGCCAATCATTTGCAATAAATACCAAATTCCCATCTCCATAGCAGACACCACCGCATGGTACATGCCAAGGAACCTATACAAAAGACATACCAAGAAATTATGCAAGTGAATGCTGATGCTTCTAATACTTGCTTCTAGAACAATCGACACATACAAGCTAATCTACATCCAATTTCCATCAAGTTAACCAATGCAACAAGAATATTCTTTTTGTAGATTTCCTAGATGGATCTTTTATGAATCAAAGAATTCTGGGAAAGAACCATTTTGAACTATAACTACAAATACAAATAAAAGTTTCAGGATACAGGCAAAATATTTGAGCAACATACACACATATGATAACAATATAGTTTAAATTCACAACGGTATGACATCACATTATATATGCTTGTAGAGGTGCTCAAAAAGATCTGAATTTAAAGGACATCATTTTTATTAAAACAGGAAAAATGAGCTAGGTTTAACTCTAACCAATTCTGAGAAAGGAAACATGACATCCAAAATGGATAAGACAAAGAAAAATATTAAATTTATGTTAAAAATCAATATAAAGTTTTTTTTGAAGGAAATAGCAAAATCAATAGACATCTTATCAAGTTCCCGTAAAGTTAGTAAAAATAATTTTGCACATTAACAACTTCTATCAATAGTATTCGTATAAAGTTCAGATATGCTAGGTCAAAACAAAATTTTCATAGAACCTATAGCTTAAAAAGGTTATGAGCTACACATAAAAATATAGTAATCAGCATACCATCAAACATATTTACCACTAGTTGATTTCTCAAAATAGAACCTATAGCTTAAAAAGGTTATGATCTACACATAAAAATATAGTAATCAGCATACCATCAAACATATTTACCACAAGTTGATTTCTCAAAATAGGACTCCAAGATAAACAAACTTTCTTGCCTTTTCCAGTCTTTACACAACTCTGAATAGGGTACAAGAAAGCCTGTCACTCTTATGCTACAATACATTAGATTGAGGTTTAGTAATGCAAACCACGTCACCTAATATGCGGGCTGTTAGAATGAATGTAACTCAAACATCACATGAACCCAAGAGGTTCAGTTAGGTAATACCAGATAGGAAAGGTCAATATGTAACCAACCATCCTTATATGGTAGTTGGTGAAACTTTCTCAAGATTCAAAATAGTACCTCAACAGCTGCCTTGCAGAACAAAATCATCCTTTTCAAAATATCCTGCATCCATGACAAGGAAACCTTTTTTTTTATTCGGGGGAAAGACTAATAATTTTGAAATGAACAGAGGGTTTATTCACAAGATACATTAGTCACGAATGCAGAATGTGAATTCTTAAAGAAATAAAAGAAAAGATAAGTATATACCTGTCTGTTTCCGCCATATATATCATTTTCAATATGTCGAAATACAGGACTATCGATAAAGACAAAGTCAACATGATCAATGAAGGCATGGAAATAACACACTTCCATATCCTGAATGACAAGGATATTTCCAAGAAATAGTTAAGACATCACAATGTATAGGACTGCTGGAACCAACAAACTGAAGAGCTGTTTACCTGCCCAGCAACCTTGTACCTTCGAGTATCTCCCACTTGCTGATCAGCGTAATTTCCATATTTTGGTACCACTACCTATATTGCATTAAAGACATGTCAATAAACTCTAAATCACTCAGTTATTTCTTTATAAGAGGTGAAAATGGAAGTAAAATGGAGTAAATCTGCAGGTAAGTTCAGTTCATGAATCTCATATCTCCTCCAAAGTTTCCTATTAAAGAAACTAGAAAAAAATTGATATTTTAACTGGAAAAGGAATTCAGTTTTCTTATCCAAAAAAAAAAGAATCCAGTTTAGATGATGCAGATGGCATATTGCTAAATAACATTCTGAAGTTCTTTTTCCTAGTCCTCCTTTTACCCTTCGAAGGAAAAAAAATTCTATAGTTCCTAAAACATTTCCAACCAAACAGTAACTAGAGGATAATTGTAATTGGCGATTCTACTCCTTTGACATCACAGGTTGGAACAATTCATTCTGCTACGGACCTTCTGCTACCAGTGTTTCCAGTTTCAAATACATGAGCATTACATGGAATAAACAATATATAGAGATTTATCATATGGTAATTTTTAGTACTAACCAACATAACAAGATAGATAACAACAGATAATCCTCAAGTTTCCATTGTATGCTAATGAGAACCTAAGTAATAGTAGTGGATACCATAACCCGATGTCCTCTCCTGGCCAAAGCCTTGGGTAAAGCTGCAGCAACATCTCCAAGTCCACCTATTCAAAATCATGTAAAACATCAGTCTGGCAAAGAACTATACTGAGAAAAAAGAAGATAGACAAACCCTATTTTGGTGAACCATGATAAACGACAACACTAGAACGGAAGAAATACAAATGAGTTTACGAATAATTTATTGTTAGATATGTTAGTTTTTTAGAATGGAATCAGATGCCAAAGAAAACAAAAGGGAAAATGAAAGGGGAAACAGGATTGCCTGTTTTCAACCAAGGAGCACATTCGGCAGCTACTATTATGACATTCATGACATTTTCGCCTGCCAAAGGAGAAGAATCCATGTTTCCTTCTTCTGCTAACATCTCTTGCTGGTCATTTACAATCTGAAAATTTGATCCTGCAGGATCATTATTCTCATTTTCCATAGCATAAGATTCAGATATTTCAGGAACAATTGAAGGAGAAATCTGAGGATAAGTAGCACTAGTCTCTAAAGTGCTTTCTCTATAGAGTCCAAGAGCATCGGCAAGTGACAGCTCGACATCAGAATCATTTTGAGGTTTCTCCACATCATCAAGAAACTCTTTATCAAGTGTCTCTTCAGATGACTGGTCAGAAGAAGTCCATGTATTGTGTGCTCTATCAATCTCTCCTGCATTTGAATGCATATCCTTTGAGAAAGAACTATAACTTGAATCATAAGAAGATGGCTCCTCTTCTTCGCGAAGAACACTATCTTTGATAGATGAAACAATATTTCTCCTCTCAACAATCTGCATCAAACAGAGAAATCAAGCATCTTTTCAACATTACCATTAAATACATCTAAATTAAGATGGAACCAATTGTAGAGTTGCAAGATAATCAAACTAAATATGAAAAAAAGAAGCCAAAATTCAAATTGTAGCAATCAAAATGTTCAGATAATGTGATTCTGCTCATTTGAGCTCAGTATGTAAGATATGATTGATAGGAGAGATTGAGCTAGTCAAAGTTTATAATCCTTCTGAACAAGCATGAGGGAAGGTAGTACTACTCAAAAGTCTTTCTTACACAGTAGTTCATCACAATCTGATTCCAATATTTCACAGTTTTCAATGTCCAATTCAAACAAAAAGAAGCAATTTGAATGAAAAACACACATATTTTTTCTTTTCTCTAATATTATGTTTTGTCACTGTAAAATCCTTCTATCTGTGGGTTGTTGCTTAGTCCATAGAGATCAAAACAATAACACATAATCACTATACTAATCCAAGTCTTCTGCAAAAGACTTTTTTTTATTACTTACTGAGAATGAAATCAGAATTTCTCTTCTACCATAGCACTCGGGCTATACACGTGTTTAACATAGTATGACTCATATTTGAACATGCTCATGTTTTTAACATAGTATGAGCATGCTTTCTTTTTTTGTTTTTGATAGAGCAAATCACGAGTCCCTGATTGGAATTTTACATTGATTTCGTTTATATCTTAATATATGTGCCCTGCTATCAGCTGTCTATTAATGTTTTCATACCGAAATTCTTTCAACAAGTCTCTACTGAATCATAAAGAGACCATCATATCTCAGTGTGAGATTGCATGAATATAAAGATTAAAGGTACATATAACTATTTTTTGAGAAGAAAAGATAGTTATAATTGATAACCCAACCATCTAAAAGAAGGAAAATCACTAGCTCAACAGGCACAAAGTCCCTTTGTGATGGATATCATGTGATCTTCAGATGATATCCATCATTTGATCATCTCCTCATAAATTCATCAGCATGAGGCAATGCAAGCATATTAATAACTCCTTCAACATGACACAAACAAGACCTAGGCAGAATACTTCGTCCTTTCCCATTTAGGGATAGTGAAGATTTAAAATGTTTGGGAATGATGTCCAAGTATTATTTCTTGTTCCTGATACCTCAATTTGATGGTCTTCTTTTTCTACCACATTCTTTAGGGTTTCATACCATATTACTGACAATTATACTGTATGTCTGACTGCTACATTGTTTAAGAAAAAAATTATTGAACTTCATTATTAGCATTTCCATGAAAAAAACTAAACTTGCAGTCTGAGAATAGCAATAGATATACACTAAAAACAAGTAACAAGATAACAAATGTTTGATGCTAAGTATTTGATCTTCTCATCGATATAGGGTTTCATGAAGTAAGATGGTAAAAACCTGCTGTAGTAGGTTCCTCTGCAATTCCAAAACTTTTTTGCTCTTTCTTATCGTAGCCCGAAGTGCGTCATCAGTAACATCCACATCATCATCTTCATCATCCATTTGCCCATCAAAATTGCTACTTTGTTCCACTGCTCTGGGAGCATTTCCCTTTTTTCGATCAGTTGTAACTGAACTCAGCGGTCGTTCACAGTGGATGGTATTCTGAAACCTCAATGTGCAAATGCTTACATTATGAGATCAAGGTGATTGAGTTGGGCTTCGCTCTAAGGCGGAGAAGAATTTACTCGGGTATTTAGGTCAGGAAGAGGACAAAATACCAAATCCCAACTCTTACCTTTAGGTGGTGTACTCTGTGAAAAGACAAATCTAGCGTGTAATCAAGATAACTTACAAATGAATCTTACACTAAAGAAAAAAAAACTTACAATTCAAGTTCATCTTCAAATAGCAGAGCATTATTTCAAATTCAAATCAAAACTTTGATGATTAAAAGATTCCAAAGTGACAAGCAACATTTCACAAGTGCATATAATAGTTATCCCTTTTTTTTCCTTCAAATGAAATTTATTAAAGTCATAAAAGTATACATAGGAAGTAACCATGGAAACCATACTTGCAGAAATAACCTAAATATGCTATTTTGATTGAAGATAAATGGAGAAATCTGCTAGGGGTAAAAAAACATAGATGAAGCATAGAGGCAAACGTGATCTCACTATCTACGCAACACCTGAAAAAGGAAACCCATATACAATTTAAAACTAAACAAAAGATCGAAACTACAAGCGCTTCATCCAAACCAAAAAGATTAATGCGAAAATAATAAAGCAAAGGTTCAAAACAGTAAAACAAAAGCGAACTTTTGCAAGCGATTTTTCACTACGACTACAATATTATCTTCGACAAACAGTATAAAGCTCTTTCTTTTACTTCCCATTTGGACTTTTTTGATCAATGCAGCAACCTTTTGCTTCCTCTAAGTTGGATTTGAGAATCAAATAAAAAGAAAACGCAAGGGGACTGAGAGGGAGAGAGTGAAGTAACTCACAGTGGAAAAAGATCGCCCGAGGAGGACAGTCTGGGAGCCGCGCCGGGAGGCGGCAGCGCCGGCAGGCAACGCCGGTGGCGGGGAGGAGAGGAGATGAGAGAAGACCATCTCGATCCGCCGCGTGTACTACACTACTACTACGTTCCGAAGCGCTTAGAAAAGGGGAAGAAGAAAAAAAAAACAGCGCCTTTGCACTTTTTGGTTTTTCCAAATATTACTGCACTTTATCTTTTAGCTCTTTTAATCAGAGCCACATGTCTCGAATTATCAAAGTCATACAATTTTGTTGTGCCAAAAATATGATATTATATTTTATTCTCGATGCCGGTTTTGGTTTAATGATTATTAATGTCATTATGATTCTTCATGTAACAACCAGAGAATTTGAAGAAAATAGAAATAAAAAAGATAAACTGAAAAGAAAAAAATATAATAAATATTAATAATAAGGTAAACATAGATATCTAATATTTATTTATGTGAAATTTTATTTTAAAACCTTTTGTAATTGCTAATTTCGTTCGGCCCTAATTATCCTATGAAATTTTAGTCCCACACAAATTATTTTAAATTTTTTAGTTATAGATAGATTAATTTTAGACTTTCAATATTTAATATAAAATTACTATATATTTACTATAACACTTTGCAATCTAAAAATTATTATTATTATATTTAACTCTCATTTAGTATATAATCAATAATAATATGCATTCCTCTATTTACTATGTATCTATTTACTATGTATGAGTGATCAAACTTCGGATTAACAAGAAGGAGTGGTCGAACAAAATATTCATAATCCTAATATTTAATATCTTAAAACTAACAAACAATATCTTTTATATTAATAATAGCAATATATATATAGAGGAGAGGTCGAATCATTAGGATAAAATATTTAAAATCCAAACATTAACTATGAAATTAAAGATGACAAAAGCCATAGCTAAAAAATAAATTTTAATATATATTTATGTTAATAATAATAATCATATATATATATATATATATATATATA
>LTAE01008531.1:0-10603 GCA_001647135.1 Pontederia paniculata | reverse complement strand
TATATACACGTACATACATACATACTCTAATGGTGGCTTATCTCTAAACTTTGACTCCTTGTAATGTACATGATGTATCTTACCAAATTGACTTCCTGCACAAATAATGTCTTCTCGAACATTTGGACAAGAAAGTCCATTTACCATGGACTTCTTCATCATTGCCTTCAACAGATGATAACTCATGTGTCCGAGCCTTGCGTACCAAAGATCAGCTACTTCATTTTTACTTGCATAGTCTTTGTATGCTTCTTGAGCACACAATACACTGACAGACTCTATTCTCATTCCTTTCAAAATTGGTAGATTATTAGGCCTCATATTATGATAAACTTTAATATTCTTTGGCTTATATACCACATAATCATTTTAAGACGTAAGTTGTGATACTACTGATAAATTATTGGACATATTTGACACATATGATAACATGATCAAGCTCCATCTAGCATCCTCCAAAGCAAAGAACCATCATCATTTTACCAATAAGTAATTGGTAGCCGAGTGTTGTTTGTAGTCACCACCATGCACTTTTCTTTGTATTCAGACATGCTCTAGAGTTTCTCCTCATCTTCAACATGGTTAGAATAGTGAGAATCAATTATTCAATCGTTATGATAGTTAATATTTATTGTTTGTTGCGATGAGAGATGCTTCTTCAGAAGTCTCCTTGATATTAATCATTGCAAATTATATTGCTTCATCAATGCTTCATTTTCCTCTAAGGATAAGAGTGGCTTATTCAATTGCAAAAGATGTTTCAAGATCTCATTCTTCTTCACTTCCATTTTTATTAGAAGTGGTAGTATTTTTTTTCTTCATATTTGTGTCAGCAATCACATGCATAATGGCATTTCTTTCCACAGTTGTAGTATCAAACATCTTGTTGATGAGATATTATCTCATTTTGCTCTTTTGATGAACTCTCCCTCGTTGTGAGCATCTGCCTCATTCACTTCTATGCTTACATTTTTTATGTTCTTTTTGTCTTTCTCCATTGTTGTTGCATTTTCTTATAACTAAAGCCTTCTTTTTATTTTTTATTGAGCATTTGAATATTTGTACATCTAGATCTTCTTGGTTGGCCAAGATACTTTCCAACTCTGTTAGAGTTGGTTCTTGGGCTCAACATTTAACGACCATGAATAATTATTTTGTGCATCCTTGCTTCACTAATTGCATATTGGGATCCAATTTGGCAATTTCATCACAAATTATTTTGATTTTGGAGAAGTATTGACTCACCGGCAATGTCCTCTTGTCATATGGAGATTAAGTTGTTTTGCGAATCGTAGCAACTTTGCATCATTATTCTTCATAAAGAATGTAGCTAAGATGTCACAGGTCTCCTTGGGTGTCTTCTTATAATTTATCGTTTAAAGAAATCCATTCTCCTCTAATGCAACTAGTAGGTATATGGAATTTTTTACTTTGCATTCACTTTTTTTAATTCTTCGACACTTGTAGATGGTGTAACTTCATTTTCGCCAATAATGCTCCAAAGATTTTGCCCCTTCAATTAATACTACATGCAAATAGTCAAAATATTATAATTAGTGTGATTAAGTTTTCCATGAAGTTTACTGAGGATCTGAAGTCTGCCATATAAATTGATTAGCATCTTGTTGTCACTCAAATAAGGGTAGTCTCGAACTAATTAATAAGCTTCACCTTTTATTGTGCAGCGACAAATTAAACTAACAAAATCTTCTCATGGATTCTCTTGCACTGTCTCAAACTGATAAAGTTTCCATGTAATTTGATCTTGTAAAATCTCGAACTTGCAAAATCTCCCATGAGCCAACCTGCTCTAATATAACATGTAGATCAATTAGCTAAGCAAATGAAATTATATTATGATAGAACTTGTGTGTGATGACACCTACCAACACTTTAGGAGACCTAAAAAAAGCACAATGCACTCATACCACCACTCAACATTATATATGTGACAATTTAGCTTTTTTATGTTTCTTACTTCTTTGCTTGAAGCAAAAAATGAGTTGTACACACGCCTATTTAAATAAGCATGAAACAACAATGGCTTGCAAAGAGAAGCCATTAATTCATAGGCAAATATTTTGAAGCTTAAAAAAATTTTAGATGGTAAAATTTCTAAATATCTCAATATTAGAAACTGGCTAGAAATGTTTAAAAGTAAGAGACACGAGTAAAATTGAAGAAGAGTCTAGAAGGAGATGTTGATTTATATACATATATATATATATATATATATATATATATATATATGTATGTATATGTATATATGTGTGTGTGTGTGTGTGTATGCGCGCGCGCGTATGTGTGTGCGCACGCGCGCGTACGTATATAGCTGACTGTCTGAATTGAAGTAGTAAAAATTCCCGAAAGAAAAAAAAAAAAGAATTGAAAAAAGTTGCCTAGAAGCAGTAGCCAAGAATATGTTATGCCATCTGACTACTGCACTGTCTAGGTCAAGCTTGTAGTTCTTGATGTAAAAATCTTCAAGTATTAACTATAAGATATAAATTTATAAGAAAAGAGCAGACAACTCACGCAGACAGCCAACTTGAGCTCATGCATGAATGATACCAATCATTCATAGCTTTGAATTAAGATGCATCATGATTCAATTATTGCCTCTTTTGCATGCACTTGGGATGCAAATGGAATCTCCTACTGACACTCCAGTGGCAAGTAGCAAATGCTGCAAAATGTACTGTCCCTGCCTCAAGGGATCTAATTTCTTGTCCATGTTGGACTATCACTGATGGGGCTTAGGATCTCAGATCCCTCCAAGCTCCAGCCATTGTACTGTTGCTCAACCTCAACAACCTCAGATCTCTAATGTCGGTGAATGTGCTCAACAGATTTTAATCATATTATTAGATGTGTTTAGTTACAGTAAGAAAAAGCAGTATCCGTAACTAGTTTATGCTGCATTCCACGACCCAACATCTCTGCTTAAATTAGTTTGTCATGTGTGTTATCCCAAAATTTGACATTTTAAAATAAATTCTTCATACTCTGATATCAAATTTCTGTTGCTTGTTTAATATAAAGCATAAGCTGCATGACTTAGGAGAATTTGAGTTCGTGAATCATATAAGTTTAGTTAGTCAGTTATATAATCGATTAACCTTACGGAAGTATTCTCCTGTAAACAACACTGATATTCTTGCCACCATTTTTTAAACAGCAAAAGAAAATTAGTTCGGAAACAAATTAACTGCAGATGCTACAATTCTCATAAACAATATATTTGACTGCTTCTTACCATGACAGTTTTAAGTACCGCTACATAAGCTTAGTTAAAGAGTAACAACTCCTTGTTTAATACATAATCTGAATATATGTAGAAAAAGAAACACTCTATTTTTCACCATCTCTCTATATATAAAAGGCAGCAGATGCATTTTACTTTATGTTTACTATATAGTTATTGCAAAAGAAGACTTCTGATAATTGCAGCTTGAGCACTGTTGGCGTCAATGGTGCCGAGCAGTTCTGCGAGCTTCTCGCTCAAATCATCCACTTCCTGCTGCAGACTCCTTATATGGTTGCATGTCTCCTGTAGGACCTTGTCTGCCGACGCCTGGAAAAAAAAGTAAAAAAATAAGACTAGGTATAACATATATCTTTAATGATCTCCAAGAGCAAAGAACTAACCGCATTCTCAAGGTAAATTTGTGCAGGATCATCTTAGTTGAGCATTCAAGTACGCATTTTAGAATTCCAAGCTCAATTCTTATTAATTAATTAAGGTGAAAACTTTAATATCTATTTTTGTTGAAGTTAAGATAGATACCCTTCCATGGCCGCGAGGGCGGTCCTCGGCGGGGAGAAGAGACTGCAGTTTGGAGACAAGCTCAATGATCTGGTCGTCGCTAATTCTCGAAGTGGTCGTGGATTGCCTCGACCGTGACCGCCTGCTGGACATCCTTCTCGATTGCTCGCTCTGGTATGAATGCACAGCAAGCTGTAGAAGTTTTTTTTTTCGATAATATATGTGAATAACGAGAAGGTTTGGACGGGCAGAGAGAGAGAGAGAGAGAGATGAATGAGGGAAATATAAGAGGGGCAGTGCTGCATTTAAATAGTCACTCTTGAGGGGGAGGGAAGGATGATAGGGCATTGTGATTGTGCAAGTTGGAAGGGTCTAAGAGGGTGTTTGACATAGCTTATAAAAAAAAGCTCATAAGTTAGTTATTATGCTAAAAAGTACTTAAATCCTGAGATTAATTTTCAAAAATAAGTAAAATATATAAGACTGTTTGGCATAAAAGTGTTGATAGTATAAGTGCTAATAGATATATTTTTATATTCAAATGACAGAATTATCCCTAAGTTAATTTGCATTAAAACAAGTGATGTGACATAAATGTAAAAGTTGAGGGTAAATATATAAATTATTGGTCAACCCTGAATAACTTATAAATTGTAAGAAGGGTTATGCCGGAGGAAAAATCCCATGAGAGTTTTATTTTGGATCTTGGGGTAAATGAGGATAACCAAAGAAGGTTAAAAATTAGAGTATTACCTCTTCATCAAACATTTAGACATCCAAATAAATTTTGTACCATTTTAAAAATCTAAATGTCAAAAGAAAATTAAAATGCATCCTTTAAATTTAAAGTATATTATTTTATTTTTCAAATGATAATAAGGGGTACAAATTTAGTTGATATAAAAAATGAGTTGACAACGAACAGAGTGAAAAGAAATTAATAATTTAGAAGAGACACTTAATCTAAAAATATATCATATTTTAAGAGAGGTAGCAATTTTAATGGAGTGTAAATGAGCAATCAACCATTCTAGAAAATAAGGAAAAAAATAATTTATTCCAAAGTAAAATTTGAAGGAAAATTATTTTTACTTTTTTACTCCCCGACCTATTCTGCCTTCTCTTTCTCTATCCATGCTGAAAATATTAAATCTGATCTTTTTTTTAGCAATAACCGCTTTTCGTTAAGATTTTTTGTGATCGAAAATAATCAATGGCCGGATGCATTCATTTTTCTTTGGTTGAAAATATCATTATGATTTAAGAGTATTTGGACGTACTTTTTATTGACTCAATTGTCATGGTTTACGTTAAAAAGTGTGGCATACAAAATTAAAGCCTAACATTCTATTATTTGGACGTACTTGTTCCCAATTCTTCCTTGTGGTTTCGAAACTAATCATAAGTAGCTATGTTAAAATTATTACTTTTAAATAAAAAATTAAATACAAACTAAAATTGATGATGAAATGATATACTAATATTATATGGATGCATTCACCTATATAATTAAATAAATAATTATTTACGCAAAATAAAAATTAATGGTTTTATTGACAATTATTAATTAGTTAGCTACACAAGATAAAAGAAATAGATTGATTAGCACTTTTAAAATATAAAAAATTGAATAAATGTTTGATTATTTGTATCCTTTCACAAAATATTTGGGAAAAGTTAGTGGTAGCTCTAAATATATTAAAAATAATAAAACCATAGGATAAAAAGCTAGAAATCATTTGTTTAAAAGTGTGATTCTGATGTCCAATGCACCAAAATACAAGTTCAGGATACATCCCCAGGATTGACTGACATTATACGAAGAAACGACTTTAAATTCCCAGCACACTACACTTTGTACAAGAAGCTTGTATCCAAGTGTTTAATTAAACCAATCACGATCACAGTTCAGATCTGATAATTAATAAGAGACTGTAATGATATATATAAATCAATTAATACAGCTCACAGGTAATTAATTAATTAACAAAACTTCCTAGTTAATGACTGTATATCATATGTATATTCATTATTCCGGGATAAGAATCTTCTCGTGGTGTCATTATGTACTTGTCACATCTGAATTAGTATAGAAACCCAGAGGATGCCTTTCAAGTGCTCTAGATTAAGTGATCATCAATATGATACAATTAATTCCCTAGTCCATGCTTAGCACTAGCTTTAAGCTCCTGTGTTCAAGTAACATGATCTTATATATCCTAATGTTTAGAGCTTTCCAGATTAAAATTATTTTATATAGTGCAGAGATTCTAACTACTCTTTGTAACGCCTCCAAATTTATACCCCGTCACATGGTAGAATATAGACTTGAAGACGCTACAATAATTTTATTTTTGACAACTTTAATCAAAGACTAATCAACAATATGCGGAAGCGATAATTTTAAAGAAAAATTCAATAAAATAGGCTAGCAAGATGACTCATCATGTTACATAGTTCCAATATTGAAAAAAACGTAATAAAATAACTATAAAAAGGTTGGACTCAAGTTAGACTCCTATCATGTAAATGTTTTTACATCATGCACACCTGCGCAACCAGTGACATTGTCTATTCATCATTACCTCCTTCGCCTGCAGGATCAAAAGCAGGAAAAAATAATATTTCATGAGTTATGAAGCCCAATATGTAAGGATAATAAAATAGGAAGAAGCATATATAAAGATATGATTATATTTCTCCTTTAATTTTTTACCTTTTCATTATCTCTTTTCAATTGTAACAATCTCGATAATAATTCAATTGCAAGAATCTCAATTGCATTGTTAAGAAGCAAAGCTCAATTATTCTCTGTTCAATAGGTTCAAGCTCAATTAAATCTCTATTAAGATTCATCATTCTCTATTCAATTATAGCAATAAATTGTGAGTCTATAACAATCATGAAGATCATTAGCTTTGTTCCTCTCGGTGTCAAGAAAACTCATTTACCATATCTCTTTTTCGTAGCGGGAACATAGGCTTGCGTTCTCACTAACATGGTCTGTTTTGCTTTGAGACACAGCTCGAGTTCAATAATACTTTTCTCAGTGAAGACACGATCCGTGTTGCAAGAAAACACAGTACGTGTCATGTGCGCGTGGTCCGGGATCAAGGCGATCCGACCCACGTTCAATTCTGTTACAATTTACCTCCGGTGATGCGATCGACGCTCAGATGCAACACAACCTGGGTCACGCATGGTGTTGGCGTCAGCAGCAAACGAGAGCGTGTCTGTCCCATAGCAACGAACATGGCCCGCATCAGGCCAACGTACGTGGTCCATGTCTCGTTCGTCGAGTTGGTCGATTTCGATGATGTTGAGGAACACAGTCAACGTCAAGAGGCGACGTGGTTCTTTTCTAAAAGCTTCAATTTCTTCTCATGAAACATGATCGTTCTTACCTGTGAAACATGGCCAACAGTATGATGCATGATCATTTCTTACTAGCGGACGCGGTCCATTTTCTATCGGACGCGGTCCGCGTCTGGTATCGTTGGTCCATCGATTTCTATACTTCATCCAGTTACATACTTTGATTATTTACCCTTCTTCCTTCTTCACGTGTATCACCTCATCGTCTTTAGTCCACCAGAAAAGAGAGAGAGAGAAAGAGAGGGATTCTAGTTTTTAAAGCTTGGGAGAGATAATGAGACCCTCCCCTTTCTAACCCTCCTTGTATAAGGGTTACCTAGGTATAATCCTAGTCAAAGTTAATTTAATCCCTCTTATATCTCTTAGGATTAGAAGTCCTTCAAAACTAATTTGAATAGAATAAGAAATATTAATTAGGATAATAAGTTAACTTTAATCTCTTCTTATCTCAATTTTAATTAGAAGTCTCTTAAAACCAATTTGAGGAAGAATAAGAATAACAAAATATTAAGAGAATAATTTGATTTTGACTCTTATTTATTATATACCTAATTCTAATCATACTCTACTTATCATTTTTTTTATTCTTTTTATTCTTTATTTTTATTTTATGAAATTCATGGGTGTGGTATTTGAATAAAAACAGAAAAATATGTACGTAGCACCCACCATAAGTCATTAATGTGTTGTGCGTAAAAATACAATGCATTGGCCAAAAGTAGCTAGCTAGGAGAGGTTTTATAGAGACCATTGATTTGTTTCAGGACTTGAGCCATTCATCACATACATGTTATCTTTGTTTACGTGTATCAAACTTAATTTGCCAACACTATATTATATATGTTTCTTTTGGGGAGTATCCCACTTCAAAAGATTACACATTATTTTTCTCCTATACATTCTTCTTGAAATTTCTCCATTCTTCTTGGTATGAATATTTAGGAAGATTCAAGACTCCGAGTATATATATACTTCATCAGTTCATCTGGTTCTAACGTTCAACATCCACATGATTATATGCATAAATTAAAAGTAGACTTGGATCTTGTAAACATACCTCCATGCTTGTGTGAATGAACAAATTAGTTGGCATCCAATTAAAAATTTCAAGGACCCAAAGCATGCATGTGTCATTGAAATTAAGGCACGTTTTGCGTGTACTAAAACTCCGATTAATAATAAGTTAATGTGCTTAGTTAAGACGGAGCTCTAGCTAGGGTCGATAGGTATTCAAATGTATTAGCACCTCGAAATTTCTTAGACTCCCGAATTCAAACTCACTACCATTTCGACCGATGGAAGATGGAGGTAGCTCTTTAGATTAATTGGTTAAACAACAGTGAGAGGTGTGCACGTGATACTATTAAATTATATTCGCAATGTGTGATCTTTCCATCTGTAGATTATTAACTAGCCAAGATCTTAGATTTGCTTTCGTGAAACATGACAATGAACATCACTTTTGGGCCCCTTCTTCTTGCTTCGCCAATTAATTAATTAAGCCGGCGATGATAGGTTGGCATGTCAGCATCCGACTAGGAGTCTGAAACAGTGGATGCTTGGCAAAATTATAAGCAAGAGTAATTAATTTAAAAAAACTTCATAAATGTTAAATTTGGAGAAAAGTGATTTTGTTTTGGCACTTTGCCTAAGTACATCAATTAGTTCCCTTAGAACATAGCCTTCATCACCTTTCTCCACCTTATTCCATGAGACTTAGTAAGGTTATGTAATCCAGAGAATATGAAGGGTGTAATCCAGAGAATAAACATGGAGGAAACTGGATTATGACCGTAACATCAGCTGCGCTCATGGTGATCTGAAATTAGATCTGGTTGGTGGTCACTGTTAGATATGAATGATATATGAAGCTATATTCGGTTTGGACAAGTATCTATATATAATCCCTAATTCCAAAAATTTGGCATCAGAGTCTGTTTTTAATCTTTAATACACTTGTCCTATGTGGTGTTGGATGCTTATATAAGCCACGACATAAACTATCCAATGCTTGACATATTAATCCATGGAAAGCGAAGCCGTAAGCTCCACCAGTTTGGAGTCTTATTGATATGTAATACTATAAGTTGGACTTGACCATAAACCAATTATTGCGATGGATAGCATATAGAAATATGGCATTATTTATATCGGATATTATATTACTAAACTGCATCAGTGGACGAGATGGAGCAAATTCTTTTATGACTAGAAATATAAATTTGGAAATTTCTATTGTTCTAAATAAGATATTGAGACTTCTATTCTTTGGTGTGGCAAACTGGCAATAGTTATCTTATCATTTATGGAGAGAAATTCAAGTACCCTGGTCTGACAGGTTGTTTTGGTTACCAACATTTTTTTTTGTTTTCAGTAATATGTGAACATGTTTATTTATCACCAATCCTTTAATATATAAGCATCAACATTTTATCCATCTATAAAAAACAGTAAAGATAAACTGAAAACGAATGACTTAAACGTTTTTGGTGTCAATCTAAGGCCTACTTAGGGGTGGCACCCGAGCGGGGCGAGCGCGGGGAGTATCCACCCCATCCCTGCCCCGCCACTCGCTCCCATCCCCAGCCCCCGTCCCCAATCCTCGGGACGGGGACAAATTGGTTCCCGATCCCCGGCCCCGACGGGTTTCCGAATTTCCCGCGGAGACCCGAATTCTCGATCTTTTTTTGCTAAATATTATAGCAATAAAATGATACTCTTTAAAATTAATTTTAATTTTTAATTTAAGCTATGATAATTCAATATAGTGCAACATCATATAAAATTTATTTATTATCATTTTATAATTACATAGATCAATACATAAATAAATATTAAGTTGTGAAATAAGATATACATAGACAAAAAAATAAGTATAATATATATTATTCAGGACGAGGATCTCCGTGGGGCGGGGGCATCGATCTCCAACCCCGACTTCGAAAAACTTTCGGAACAAAATTTTTAATCGACCACGCCCATGCGAGGAGAAAAATTCCCTAGATCGAGGCCCCGGCCGAGGAATCCTCGGGGGATCTCCACCCCTCGAGGTGAATTGCCACCCCTAGGCCTACTAGACTTGTTGAAACTGTTAAAGTTTAGACTTTTGGAGTCCTGAAATTGGAATTTTGATATTTTGTATCGAACCAACTGTTGAAAAGTTTAAAATTTAGCGTCTATAGAATAAAATTATAAAGGAATTGGTTGGGATTTTGTGTAACGCCCCCAAAATCAGACCTTGCCACCTGGCAAAAATCTTGACTTTGGAGACGCTACCGTCTTACATCTTTGACTATACTTTGACCAATCTGCTGGTCAACACTAAGTACATGTCAATGCGGAAGCCAATCCTCAATCTATGACCAGGACCTATGCCATGTGCAAGTCATCCATCACGAACACCATCACGCTGTCGCTGTGTCATCACCATCTATTTGAACATATTTGCCTACAAAATTGAAT
>LTAE01008527.1:23904-40779 GCA_001647135.1 Pontederia paniculata | reverse complement strand
CTTGGGAACTAACTTTGGCTAACTTTGTAAACACTTGAGAGTGCTTTGAGCGATAGGCCTCAGTTCCCCTTCTGTGATTCAAGTGAGGAATCTTACACAGAAGGGTCCAAGCGATCTTGTGGATGTTGTAAGAGGTTTCTCTCCTTGTCCTCGTGCAAGAAAGGAGAAGTTGTATGGGAGCCTTCGCCCTTTGAAGAAGGAAGTAGTGAACTCCGGAGATCTCGTGGGAGAAGACCAGAGCGGGGACGTAGGCCAGGAGTTCGGCCGAACCTCGACAACAAACCCGGTGTTTTTGTGTTGTTTGTTTTTCTTTGCTCTCTCTACTCTCTATATGTTTGTTTGTGTTTTGCATTTACAAGCTTCCGCTAATAACTTATCTAAACTAAAGAAAAGAGGGTAAAAGTTTTAATACACCAATTCACCCCCCTCTCGGTGCCATCTAGATCCTACGAAGGTTACTCCAGTCCTCCAACAATTGTTAATGACTTATTAAAATTTATTGAATTGAACATTTGATTACCATTTGATAATTGATGGATAAATAATCTGTGGAACTTTATTGATATTGATGGATTAAGGATTCTTATTATTTTTGAAATGAGCATGACTCATATTTAAAAGGCGACAACTTCATATAAGGACGGCTTAAGGAAGTCACAAAGGAGACTTTTGATTATCAAATGACAACAAAACAAGATAATGCCTAGCATTGACACATTGTTATTGATATTGAACATTAGAAAGCTTAATGTTATTGAGTGTTCATGTTAACGATTGCTATTAATATGAAAATTGCTAAAGTCTAAGTTAAAATACTTAATGTTATCATTTCATTTGATGAATAAAAGTTATGCAAATTCTTGATTCACTATGGTCCATATTAATATATTGTTATAGTTGTTGTTTATGGCTTTATATATTAGGCGAAAGCTCATGGGATATTGTCCCTGCATTGGATCCTGAAATAAGTTGATTATGGATGGTGGCACTAGTCATGATGCAAGAATTGCAGATGGCAAGGTTTGCTAAATGGTTAAGTGTTTATGTGGCCAATTAATTGGCCTTTTGTTATTATCCTATATCAAATATTTTGTAAGGAGCTATGTAGCTCAAATATGGGATTTTATGACATTGTACTAATTTTGTAATAGTTTCCACTGCATTGTTTATCAAAATGTATATGCTTTCCGCTGCTATAGATCGTGTGTGGTGCCTCGGAACCTCCTCGAAGCATGTTGGGTATTGATTCATAAATGTGTGGGGTGCATTCGCGGGGATTACATTATGCATGACACTCTCGTTTGTAAAGAGCTCGCCGAATGCTAGCTCTTATCGATAGTGAGCTCACCGCACATGAGCTCTTTGTTGGTGAGAGCTCTACGCATGACATCTCATCAGTAGAGATCTCATGTAGAGCTCTCATTGACAAAGACCATGTTCATAGAGCTAGAGAGCTCGTGTAGAGCTCTCCTTAGCAGAGAGCTCATGCATAGAGCTATCATTGTAGTGGCAGAGAGCTCGCTATGAAAAGCTTTCTATGTGCTAGAACTCGCGCGGGATGAGCTTTACGTGTGCAAGATCTCATGCGCAGCGAGCTCTCATTTTCAGAGACCTCGCGTAGAGAGCAGTGTCTGGCAGAGATCTCGCACGCAAAGCACTCTTGATAGAGAGCTTACATGTAGTGAGCTTTCATTGTTAGAGAGCTCGTTGGTGCAAAGAGCTTTATCAGCAAGAGCCCTCACACTAGAGGGGTTTTATGGAGAGAGAGAGAGAGAGAGAGAGAGAGAGAGAGAGAGAGAGTAAGGTGCCCAATGTTATATCGGATGTAGTGTTGTCGCGCAATGAACATAGATGTCGTCCGAAGGTGAGGCTTATTGACCAAAGAGCGGGTGACTATAGAGGGTCAAGGGCAGCTCCATGGCAGCATATGACATCAACAATAGAGCCACTATCATCACCATCATCTATTGGAGGAGATGGCGAGCTTGATGTTCCCAAGTTGGACAGAGAAAGAGAAGAGAGAGATGATGCTTGTGTGAGAGAGAGGTCAAGAGAGGGAGGGTGCTTTTGTATGAAAAAAAGTAAAATTAACATAAAAGTAATCAACATATAATATAAGAGTTAAGTGTCAAAGATCTAAAAGTTCAAGGGTGCAAATTAAAATTTTAGAAACTTAAGGTTAGATGCAGAAATTCACTATATTTCAAGGGTGGGGGTGGGTGTACAAGGAAATAACCCAAATTATATTACAACATATACACAATCTACATGACTTATACATATTCATTGACCTATATGATTGCATAGGTATTCCAAATATTTGCATGGTAGCATCCAATTTCCATGCACACCATGCAAACTTCTTAAGCTCTTTTGCATGGGCAGGTATACATCAAAGCTAAGTAGAATGATTTATAAAACCTCTACATCATGCCGATGCTATGGTACTCCTGGAACATCACCACAATTTGGCTACTTGCTGATCTATACCCTCATCATGTCTGTAAGCCCCCAAATTTTTAACTTAAGCCAACTTAAGTGAATCAGCCAATAACACTAAATGAGACCAAAACACACTTAAGATGGGTTATGCCCTAGGTATAAAAATGGGGAAACAAGCCACATTTCCCCATTTCCCCACTTCACACACTCTCTCTTCCTCTCCTCTCCACCATGGTGCACTCCAAAATTTAGAGTACTGAGTGGATTTCTCCATTGTTGTAGCCCAAGGAGCAGTGGTAGAGGAGAAAAGGGAGCAAGAAGAAGAAGTATAAGGCACTACAAGTGGAGGAGAAAGAAGAGCAAGACAATAAAGAGGAATAAGGAGCTAGGGAAGAAGAGCAACTAGGTTTCTAGGGTTCTTGCCAAGGTATGTAGAGGGGATCCAATCCCTCACCTTCCACCTCATTTTATGGATTTGAGAAAGTACCTAAATGACTCTTTGCTATGCATTTAGTATTCTAAGGATCATATGATGAATTCCATGCACCCTTTATGCTATTGTGTTGTACATATATCTCTTTTATTATCCTTCATGCTATGAAACACCAGATTTCACCATTTGAATGAACTACAAACCCTAGGAGGAAGAACATAACCGTTGCATGATACCATATCTCATATGTTTCATCTTGTCCAATTATGTGCCAAATGATGTATGTTATGAAACCCTCATTCATTGAGATTGTCTACAACATCTTTGTAGGATATTCATATGTTCTAAACCTAAATGCTTTAACTTGAGGTAGGGAGAATCTAATAGGCATGTATGAACCTTGTAATGGAACCCTAGTTTCATGTTCACTAATTCTTCACTTATTATGCTCAAAATAACTTGTTGAAAACCCTAAAAGATAGCAATTTACATTTAGACGAACTTCCCATGGGAGAATAGTGGTTATATGTTCTATAGGGATGAAATTGGGATTGAATGGAAGTGAATTTAATCGAAGTGAAGAAGGGTGAAAATGGCTCCCAAGACACTTGTCACGAACCGTGATGGAATATCATGGGTTGTGACACAAAGAGTCGAGTTTCCCATCGTCACGGCAAGGGTCATGATAAGCACCTCACGGGCCATGATTATGAGTTTCACGAGCCGTGATGGGACATCAGGGCCGTGACACAAACAGCCCACTTGAACACCATTATGGTGAGGGTCATGATATGGACATCGTGGGCCGTGACACAAAGAGCCCACTTGAACACCGTTACGTCGAGGGTCGTGATATGGACATCACGGTCCATGACGCAAAGAGCCCACTTGAACACTATCACAGCGAGGCGTGATATGGACATCATGGGCCATGACACAAAGAGCCTAGTTTTCCATCGTCACGGCAAGGGTCATGATATGGACATCACAGGCCGTGACACAAAGAGCCTAGTTTTCCATCGTCACGGTGAGGGTCGTGATATGGACATCATGGTCCGTGACACAATGAGTCGAGTTTTCCACCATCACGGCAAAGGTCATGATATGAACATCGCGGGCCATGACATGGTGACTCATGGGCCATGATGAGTTATCACAGGCCGTGACAATGGGGCTTACGACCGTGATGGACCCATCACGAGCCGTGAAGCCTGGAAAGGGATGTTTAAGCTATATGAACCCCATTTTGTTGATGCTCACTATGAAGTTATCCTTCTAATGCATGGTCAAATAATTTGTATGCTATGTTTTATGCTCTTGTAAGGTAGCAAATCATGTTTGATGATTACTATTCACCTAGACCTCGATTTGTATGTGAAAAAAGTAAATAGGTTAAAATCACAAGATTGGTTGCTATGCATTTTGTATTGAAAAAAAGATGAAGCATGATGAATTAGTTGAGGCACATAAATAAAAGGGGAAGTAGTTAATAATGCTTCCCGGGAGGTTAAGCCTTTCACTAGCAATAGTGATTGAACTACCCAAGATGGACCCCATAAGAACAGTTTGGCCTAGCTAGCCAAAGGATGTATTGATGTTGCCCGAGACTTTTTAAGTAAAGATAATAATTGACCTTATGATTAAGATGTCTAAGATGATAATGATGCGAGTAAAAAAGAACTCAAAATGGGTCATATGACTCATATGGCTAATATGTAAATATGTATATGAAAAAAGATGATGACCACGAGCATAAAATGTTTAGTATCCTTTATGCTTCATGTATGAAATGTTTTATGTATGAATGTTCAATGTTATGCTCATGTCATGCAAACGTCACATGCTTATGTACCTAAAATGATCTATGCTTAAAGTTTATACTTATGATCATGATGATGTTATGATATGTTATATAAATGTTGCATGATAGATTTCGACCTTTACATACTATAACTAGGGGTTTTCACCTCCCTTATTTCTAGATCCATGCAAACGAAGATGCATGAAGGGCTTGTCCGTGATGTGCTCATGATGACTTTACTTTGCATATGGTCTTGTCTAGGTCCTACAAACCTTTTAGTCATTAGTGTTATGTCTAATGAGTTTGTTATCATTATGTTATGTCTCGAGTCGAATGAGCCTAAGACTCATGCGACGGGCCTTCTATTAGGCCATGGATTTATGCCCATATGTGGTAAGATGTCTTATGGATTTATATATGTTTCCGCTGCCTTGAGTTTGTTATTATCATGATATCCTATTATGTTTTCGCTGCTATGTTTTTATTTTTATTATGTAAGTTTTAATGTTTATGGGCTTGTTTAGTGTTATTATTGCTTAGTGAGTCCATAATATATGTTCATGAAGTCCATGTAACACCGTCAAAAGCTCGCATGGGCCGATCCCATGTGTGTTGCATTTTGGGGCGTTATAGTTTAGATATCAGAGCATATGGTTGGCTATAAATTGTCTAAGTCTAGGATGCCTAAGTCCATATGCAAAAGTCATGAGCAACCACCAAGTCCGAAGAGTACATATAAGTAAGAGTGTATATACACATTGCATGAGACTGATGTTAACCATTAATTTCATGGTTTATGATGAATGTAGATGCCTCCGCGACGTGTGCCAATTGAGGCAGCTTATGATGAGAGGAATTCCTTCATTGACAACTTGATCATCGCGGCAAAGAATGCCCAAAATCAGGGCACCGAGGGAGCACGATTGAAAGATTTCTCGGGCTTGATCCACCAAGGTTTGAGGGTGAATAAGGACCCAAAAAGGATAAGACATGGTTGGAGGATGTGTCCGACATCTTTGTGTCAATGGATTGTGAGGAGGAGAAGAAGGTGATCTTCGCCACACAATGCCTTTTTGGGGAAGCCAAGACTTGGTGGAAGTCTACCTTAAGGACCAAGTTTCGGGAGGAGGATTATGTCGTTTGGGATGACTTGTGGAGGTGTTTGAGAATAGATACTTCCCTACGTACCTAAAAGATCAAAAGATGAATGGATTCTTATATCTCCAATAAGGGAGCATGACGGTGGAGCAATACATGACCAACTACCTCAAGTTCGAGAAGTATAGCAACCTCCAAGAGACGGAGAGGGCAAGGGTCAAGAGGTTCATCAATAGATTCAAGCCCGGACTGAAGAGCAGAGTGATGAGTGGTCGATGTGAGACCATGAATGAGCTTATGGAATTGGACACCGACTTAGAGAGGGACTTCAATGAGAGAGCTCAACCCTCCAAAGGAAAGGCTCTCAAAAGAATGAAGATCAAGGAAGAAACAAGTGGACTAAGAATCCTTACAACAAGTCACCCCACAAGAAAGAAGAAACCCAAGGGAACAAGGGAGCTTGCAAGCATTGTGGAAGATTTCACGTTGGAGAATGTTGTGCTAAGGCGGGAGTTTGCTTCCAATGTGGGAAGGAAGGACACTTCATCAAGGATTACCTGGAAAGGAGGCCCGACTTCAAGGATAAAGGGAAGGGTAAGCAAGTCTACCCACCTTAAAAGACTATAGGAAGGGCTTGCAACATGCATGTCGAGGAGGTCCTTCAGTCTAATGAAGTGTCCCAAGGTATGCTTCTTATCGTGGGACATTATGCAAAAATTCTTTTTGATTTGGGAGCTACTCATTCTTTTGTGTCTACTGCTTTCTCTAAAATTCTTGGAATGAAACCTAGTATGATGTATGTGGAGCTACTCATTCTTTTGTGTCTACTGCTTTCTCTAAAATTCTTGGAATGAAACCTGGTATGATGTATGTTGTCTTAGAGATAATGACTACTGCGCGAAGTATGCTAACTAGGGAGGTCTTACCAAATTTGCTTATTATGGTTGAAGAGTTAAATCTTGCAATAGATTTAGTAGTCTTGCCTATGACCGACTACTATGTAATACTAGGCATGGATTGGTTGTCAAACCATGACGCCTATGTCATGTGTAGAGAAAAGAAGATCTTGGTAGGAACATCCAAGAAACCCAATGTAATCATCCGAGGAACCCCATCAGGTGTGTGTAATGTACTTGTGTCGGCCATGAAAGTCACCAAGATGTTGAGAAAGGGATGTAAATGTTTCTTACCAAGTGTGATCACAATGAATAATGAACAACCATTAGGCACAGAGTATGCAAATGTGGCAAGGGAATTCATGAATGTATTTCTCGAGGACTTGATGGGATTATCACCTCAAAGGGAGATTGAGTTGATGTCGAGTGTAGGACCAATTTCAATTGCACCTTATAGGATGGCGTTGACCGAGACACACGAGTTGAATAATCAACTACAAGAGTTGCTAGATAAGGGTTTAATTTGACCTATTGTGTCATCATGGGGTGCACCGGTCTTATTTTTCAAGAAGAAGGATGGTTCTTTGAAGCTTTGTATCGACTAGCGGATGTTGAACAAGACAACAATCAAGAACAAATTACCCCTTTCCATGCATCAATGATTTGTTTTACCAACTATCATCGACATCGGTGTTCTCCAAGATTGATTTCTGAAGTGGATATCATCACTAAGGGTTGCCGAGCAAGACATACCCACTTTTCGGTCGAGGAATGGACATTATGAATTTCTCGTTATGTCTTTTGGACTAACGTATGCCCCTGTTGCTTTTATGAATCTTATGAACAAGATCTTTAGGCCATACTTAGACAAGTTTGTCATTGTGTTCATTGATGACATCTTGATCTATTCTTCAAATCCTGAGGAACACAACGAGCACTTGAGGATGATGTTGGGGACATTAAGAAAGGATAAGTTGTATGCAAAATTTTGCAAGTGAGATTTTTGGTTGAAGGAAATTATGTTCTTAGGGCACATTATGCCAAAGACGGTGACGGAAATCCAAAGTTTTCTATGATTGACTGGATACTATCGAAGGTTCATTCAAGATTTTTCCAAAATAACATCTCCTTTTACTTAATTGACAAGGAAATGAGTGAAGTTTGAATGGACACCCAAGTGTGAGGCAAGTTTCTTGGAACTCAAGAAGAGGCTCACAATCTCACCTATACTTACCATACCTTCAGAAAATGGAGGATTTATTATTTTAGTGATGTTTCCGGCACCAGCCTAGGTTGTGTGTTAATGCAACATGGGAGAGTTGTGGTTTATGCGTCGAGACAACTCAAGAAACATGACGTGAATTATCCAACTCATGATATGGAGTTGGCTATGGTTGTCTTTGCCTTGAATATTTGGCGGCATTACTTGTATGGGGAGATTTTTGAAGTATTTTCGGGCCACAAAAGTCTAAAGTATGTATTCTCACAAAAGGAGTTGAATATAAGACAAAGAAGATGACTCGAATTTCTTAAGGATTATGAGTTTGCCATCAGTATCATCCGGGGAAGGACAATAACATGGCCGATGCTTTGAGTAGGAAATAGGAAGGATCACTTGCTTGTCTAGGGGTTCACAAGTGGTATCTTCTTGAAGATATAATGAATGAAACCCAACCCCTATTGGTGAAAATGTGGTATTAATGACACTCCATGTGATAGAATCAAGTTTGGCGAACAGGATCATTGAGGCTCAAGGAAAGGATCCATAATATGATTACATGATTTCCTTATGCAACAAGGAAACCACAAGTTTCACCTTTTGCAAAAATGGTGCCATTCGATTGGAGGATCGCCTATGGGTTTCGAATGACAAGGCTTTAAGGAGAGACATCTTGAATGAGTGTCACATATATGAGTTTATTACACATCCCAAAAGTACCAAGATGTTCAAGGACATGCAAAGAAGTTTTTGGTGGAAGGGCATGAAAAGAAAGATAGAGCACCAAAGACCATTTGGTATGCTTCAACCCTTGGAATTACCGGAATGGAAATGACAAAGTATAACCATGGATTTTGTGATGGAATTACCAAGGACCACGAGTGGACATGACTCAATATGGGTAATTGTTGATAGATTGACGAAGTCGACTCACTTCCTACCAATGAAGGCGAGTCAATCCATGGAGAGCTTGTTGGACTTGTATGTCAAGGAAATTATCCGACTTCATGGGATTCCCGTATCGATAGTGTCGGATAAAGACTCAAGATTTACTTTAAGATTTTGAAGGAGTTTGCAAGATGCTTTTGGAACTAGGCTAAATTTTAGCATGATTTTCCATCCATAAATCGATGGACAAAGTGAGAGGACAATCCAAACACTTGAAGCACTTGAAGCCATGTTAAGAGTTTGTTCATTAGATTGGCATGGAAGTTGGGATACTCATTTTCCATTAGTGGAGTTTGTCTATAATAATAATTACTATGAAACTGTTAAGATGGCTCCATTTGAAGTTCTATATGGAAGACCATATAGGTCTCCTTCATGTTGGACAAAGGTTAGTGAAAGAAGACTTCTTGGACCTCAACTAGTGCAAGATTGTGCCAATAAAGTCGACTTGATCAAGAGAAGGATGTTGAAGGCGCAAAATAGACAAAAGAGTTATGCCGACCAAAAGAGAAAACATCAAATTTATAATGTTGGTGAGTATGTGATGTTGAAGACTTCACACACAAAAGGGGTAATGCATTTTAGTAAGGAAAGAAAATTGAGCCCAAGATACGTTGAACCTTTTGGGATCATCAATAGGGTTGGCGAAGCGGCTTACAAGTTAGCACTACTACCATAATATTCAAGAATCCATGATGTGTTCCATGTATAAATTCTTAGAAAGATATCTCTATGATGATGCAAATGTGATAAAAATTGAACCAAATATTAAGGGAAGACTTGACATATGAAGAACAACCCATGGGATTTTGGAGTATGAAAGAAAGCATATCCGGAACAAGATCGTATCATGGTTAAAGTGGCTTGGAAGCATCATAGAGGGAAAGATGCTACTTGGGAACTTGAAGATGACATGACGGAGAAGTTTCCACACCTATAGCGTAAGCACTTATCCTCATGAGTATGCAAATTTGAGGGTGAATTTTATTTTAAGGGGGCTAGGATGTAAACCCCCAAAATTTTAACTTAAGCCCACTTAAGTGAATCAGCCCATAACACTAAATGAGCCCAAAACCCACCTAATATGGGTTATGCCCTAGGTATAAAAAGGGGCAACCAACCACCTTTCCCCATTTTCCATTTCACACTCTCTATCTTCCTCTCCTCTCCACCATGGTGCACTCCAAGTTAGGGTCTTGGGTGGATTTCTCCATTGTTTTAGCCCAAGGAGAAATGGGAAAGGAGCAAAGGGAGAAAGAAAAAGAAGTAGAAGGCAGTACAAGTGGGGAGAAAGGAGGGCAAGACACCAAAGAGGAAAAGAGCTAGGGAAGAAGAAGAGAAACTAGGTTACTAGAATTCTTGCCAAGGTATGTAGAGGGGATCCAATCCCTCATCTTCCACCTCATTTTATAGATTTGAGGAAGTATAAGAACACATGTTCTTAGAATTGGAGATGATGGGAGACATGCTAGGAGTGTGCATGATAAGTGTTTGTTCTTATGCCTAAATGACTCTTTGCTATCCATTTAGTATGCTAAGGATCATATGATGAATTCCATGCACCTTTTATGCTATTGTGTTGTAAATATATCTCTTTTATGATCCTTCATGCTATGAAACACCAGATTTCACCATTTGAATGAACTACAAACCCTAGGAGGAAGAAAATAACCCTTGCATGATACCCTATCTCATATGTTTCATCATGTACAATTATGTGCCACATGTATGTTATGACACCCTAATGTCATTGAGATTGTCTACAACATCTTTGTAGGATATTCATATGTTCTAAACCTAAATGCTTTAACTTGAGGTAGGGAGAATCTCATATGTATGTATGAACCTTGTAATGGAACCGTAGTTTTCATGTTCACTAATTCTTCACTTATTATGCTCAAAATAACTTGTTGAAAACCTTAAATGATAGAAATTTACATTTAGACGAACTTCCTAGGGGGAGAATAGAGTGATATTTCGATAGAGATGAAATTGGTATTGAATGGAAGTGAAGAAGGGTGAAAATGGCTCTAAGGACACTTGTCACGGGCCCTGATGGAATATCATGGGCCGTGACACAAAGAGTCCACTTGAACACCTTTACGATGAGGGTCTTGGTATAGACATCACGGGCCATGACGCAAAGATCCCACTTGAACACCATTACGACGAGGGTCGTGATATGGACATCACGGACCGTGACACAAAGAGCCCAATTTTCGAGCATCACGGGTCGTGACAAAATGAATCAAGTTTTCCATTGTCACGACAAGGGTGGTGATATGGACATCGGGGGCCATGACATGGTGACTCACGAGCCATGATGAGTTATCACGGGATGTGAAAATGGGGCTTATAGCCATGACGCCCCGTCATGGTCCATAAAGCCTCGAAAGTCATGTTTAAGCTATATGAACCCCATTTTGTTGATGTTTACTATGAATGTATCCTTCTAATGCATGGTTAAATCATTTGTATGCTATGTTTTTTTCTCTTGTAAGGTAGCAAACCATGTTTGATGATTGCTATTCACCTAGACCTCGAATTGCATGTGAAAGTCGTAAATAGGTTAAAGTTACAAGATTGGTTTTTATGCTTGATGTATTGAAAAGAAAATGAAGCATGATGAATTAGTTGAGGCACATCAATAAAGGGGGAAGTAGTTAATAACGCTTCACGGGAGATTAAGCCTTTCACTAGCAATAGTGATTGAACTTCCCAAGATGGACCTAGCTAGCCAAAGGATGTATTGATGTTATCCGAGAGTCTTCATGTAAAGATAACAATTGGCCTTATGATCAAGATGTCTAAGATGATGATGACATGAGTAAAAAAAGACTCAAAATGAGTCACATGACTAATATATAAAGATATATATGAAAAAAGATGATGACCATGAACATAAAATGCTTAGTATTATTTATGCTTCATGTATGAAATGTTTTATGTATGAATGTTCAATGTTATGCTAATGTCATGCAAACGTCACATGCTTATGTACCTAAAATGATCTATGCTTAAAGTTTATACTTATGATGATGTTGTGATATGTTATATATATGTTCCATGACAGATGCCGACCTTTACATAGTCTAACCGGGGGATTTCCACCTCCCCTATTTCTGGATCCATGCAGGCGAAGATGCATGAAGGGTTTGGCAGTGGTGTGTTCATGGCGGATTTACTTTGCATATGGTCGTGTCTAGGTCCTGTGAACCTTTAAGTCATTAGTGTTATGTCTAATGAGCTTGTTATCATTATGTTATGTCTCGAGTTGAATGAGCCTAAGACTCATGTGATGGGCCTTCTATTAGGTCATGGATTTATGCACATATGTGGCAAGATGTCTTATGGATTTATATATGTTTCCGCTGCCTTGAGTTTGTTATTATCATGATATCCTATTATGTTTCCGTTGCGATGTTTTTATCTTTATTATGTCAGTTGTAATGTTTATGGGCTTGTTTAGTGTCATATTGCTTAGTGCATCCATAATATATGTTCAAGAAGTCCATGTAACGCCGTTGAAAGCTCGTATGTTGCATTTTGGGGGTGTTACGATGTCAATGCTCACATGACACCACAACATCCACCGACATTGAATGTCCTCCACAATTTCTTTTGAAACCCCATGGAGAAGTAGGGCAAGTTCTTTCCTCACACGGGTGGGAGCAATTTCCTTCTGTGACTTGTATCTCACAAGTCCACTATGGCTTTCATATCTTTATATTCATTGTTATTCATTTTGGGATGACAAATAAAACAACAATCCCGAGTTTTGGGTGCCTCTAATTGCAAGGCTTGGATTTAAGTGGCATTTGGACAATCTTTTAAAAGTTATTTGTAACACCTTGTAGCACCACCCCTCGTCAATGGTAGCACTTCCTCTTACAATAATAATTCCATTGCACCTCCGAATCCACTATCACCCTATAAAATCTCTTCCATCAACGTTGTATGAGGTGGGGTGTGGTGGAGGGGGACTCATTTTGTTGCTCTCATTGTTGTTCTATGAAAGATGAACGAGAGAAGCCTAGGACTATGGCTCCTAGTGCAGATACATGGGAAGAGGGCTTCACCACAGTGGTATGCAGTAGGGATTTGTACATGAAACATTTACTATGAATTTAAGATTCATAGCATGTATGTTATTGATATTGATTGCAATCGTTGAGTTGGAAGAAGAATCCGAAGGAAGATGACCCACTTGACTAGGTGCAGGTGGTAGCGAGGAAGTGTGCCCTTAGAATATTTGATGAACACACTATGGGGGAAGAAGCACAATAGGGTATCCATAGTGCATGTTCCAATACATAAAGCCCATAGCATACTAAGTTACCGTTTGGTTGAATAATAAGTTCATAAGGATTATATACAAGGAATATATATTCTTATGTATATTCCTATTATTCTTGTTCCACTTAGCGTTTGGATTCACATGCTTACAAAAAAAAATTCTTATATTTAAATTATTTAAAATATATTATATTTAAAATAAATATCATTAATAATATATCTTTAATAATAAATAAGAATTTATTTATTTCATTTATATTTATAAAATTAATTATTTACTAATTATGATAAAAGAATAATCAATCACTAATTAATTAAATAATTAGATAACTAAGTAATAATTATTTGGATTGAACAATAATTAAGTAATAATTATTATATTAAGTCATGTAACAAAATATTATTTATATCATCACATAGTGTTAAATTTCTAATTATAAATAATTTATGATTGATCATTACAATAAATAATACAAAAAGTATAATAGAATGTGTATAAAATAAAAAAATGAAATATAATTAAAAAAAGCAAAAATGGTGGAATATAAATTCCACCATTTCAAAGAATAAGAAATGTGGAATAAAGTTGAAAAAAATAGTGGTTTCACAGTTTTCCAAACGATTTTTTAAAAAAGTTGAGATAATCCTATTCTGATGGGTGTTTCGGTATATTCCTAGAGTAAAGAGATATTTCACCCCTTTATTCGACAATCAAACGACGCCTAAAGAGTCTTAGTGACTGCTTCTTTTAATAATTATTCAATTAATTATATAATTGAATGTTATTATATATGTTATATGATGAGATAAGAAAATAAAGTAAAAGATAAATTTATTTATCATATTGTACTTACTGGTTATGGGGTATTGAAGATATTGAAATATTATAGACCTATGAGTACTTGGTGATTTTTCATAAGGCTAATATCAATCATTCATTTTTGGACAGGATAGTTATTTTACATGCAGATTGAAAAAGTAGGTTTAACATCCCCAATCTCTCACTTGACTTGCGTAAAGTTACAATATTTTCAAGATAATAATTTACCCTCAAAAGATACACCCATTGTATTGAACCCAAATTGATCACAAAAAAGGACGTCGTCTTATGACATAAACTTGATAGTTGTATCATGCCCACCAAATTCGAAGTTCCTCCAAAAGTCAAACACTGAACTAAAATCGATCCACGAACAACCAGATTGCAGCCACATTTGTACATGCCTCCAGTGCCCGTAGAAATCTGTAACATCTAGTTGGTAATCTCGAGCGATGTATTAACCAAGTAAATATTTTTCTCCGTACCGAAACTTTTGTTTGCCATATTAGGTTGCAGTCAGTACATATCATTATCCTCAAATCAATTTGTTATCTAAACTTTGTAACTTTTCTACTTGAAAATTGTCCAGCACTTGCATCATGTCTTCAAAAACCAGGGGCTTTATTCTCAGGTTGCCCCAATAACAAAAGAAACTCCTTGACCCTCTTAACTACATTGAGGTCTCTATGTCGGTTCCGTTCAACTTATATGCAACATGATAATATTCTATGTCGGAAACCATGACACCAATTTGTCTTTTTGTTAACTTATTGTCTGACCTTCTTTCTCTGATCTTGTCAAGACTCACGAAGCAAGCCAATCAGTGGGTTGCTGATGGTGAATGCCGCAGAGTGAATAATCTCCAAAATAGTTGGCTAATCTTTAACTAAGGTTCTCAAACACTACAATCACAATTTAATTAAACCAATTGCAAAAGAAATAATCCTTGACAATGATGCAAAAAAAACTTGATGCAAGCTAAATACAGTAGCAAACACACTAGTATTTCATGTAATAAAGTAATGAGTAGAGTATAAATTTTCAAGATGATTGATCTAATTCCAACAAGTTAGGTTAACTTTATTTTAGAGAAACCAATTTGTGACATATTGAATTTCTATTTTTTGTATTACGGTGATTTTGAAATCGGTTTAAATTTGAATACACCAATTTTCATCCCATTGGTGTCTTTTGATCCTACACATTTGATGGTCAATCTTTTGCTTGTGCTTTGCTTACGATATATTTTTGTTCCCTCCACCAAGTTTCTTGTAGGAGATTCCTGCATCTAGTTCATAAGCAATGAGTGATCGATACACAATGAGCCTAGGTCATAGTGGTTATTGTAATACTATGATGCAATATTTAATGTACAAGGTCAGACCTTTCATTGACAATGCAAAAGGTCCCAAGTTTAGTGGATCTCGATAGTTTCTCAAGAGGAGATAGCTTGATTGTGGATGTAGGTCTAGCAAGCCTAACTACGTACGTAAAACTTAACTTTGTTAACTATGAGTGCTCTGTTGACTGTCTAATTCTAGAATGTTGTGTGGATGATTTGAAGAGAGAATTGTATACATAATGTAGTAAATTAGGGCCATGAAGATATTGGCAACAACCAGTCGAGAAGGCAGGCTAGCTTTTGGTGTGACTATTGGGCCAAGCTTCGAAGTCCGACTAAATAGGTGCGAGAGTTTGATAACTGCAGCTAGGGGAACACTTGTTCTCTAGGCTAGATATTATACTAAGAATCATGATCGGAGATTTTTAGGTAGAATCAACCTCAAAGATTGTATCGACGAAGATGCCAAAAGGTTCAACTCGACTTTGAAACATCTAAAGCTTTTATACTCAACTGAAAATCAACCAATGTCTCTTGCATTGCCACAATTACAAGTTAAGCCTCTTGATGCACAATGTCATTCAATCACAATACTGCAGTCCACAATACCAACTAAAGCATCTACTAGAGGAAAAGAATTGATATTTCAAATAGATTGTGATTTCTGAAGAATGACGATCTCCACCATCATGCCAAACGTATATTTTTTAGGTGAATTCGTTCCTTTTCTTTCCTTTAATATCTGCGTTGTGGATAATATTCATATTTTTGCTTGTCTATTTTTCTTCTAGGTTTTGGATTTCATCAGTGAGAACAATGTTGAGTTCAAGCTTGGGGGAGAATGCATTTCATACATCATGTTTCCATTAGCATTTTCATACCATATTTGCTTTCCTAAAGTTTTTCTTTTGCTATTTCTTAGGCATTGCATTAAAAATTGAAAATCCATAAAAATTAAAAAGAACTTCCAAAAATACCATTCACCATCTTATTTTCGCATGTCTCATTGTTTTAATTGTCTAATGTCAATGTCATATTATTTTAATTGATGAAATTCGAATATTCTTCTTTTTATTGTTTATCGCTTTAAGTATTGGGTACTATTGGATTGAAGTTCATTGCTAAGCATAACTATGACTCTTAGACTATAATTCTTATTCAGCTTTGTAGGATCTGGAATGGCACCAAGAGGGCGGGGGGTGAATTGGTTATTAAAATCTTTTACTCTCTTTGCTTTAATCTTAGTATATTATGTTAGCGGAAGCAAGCATATAGGAAAATAAACAAACAGAGATGAGAGTAAAGAGAGAAAAACACAAACACAGACAAACACGAAGTTTGTTATCGAGGTTCGGCCGAACTCCTGGCCTATGTCCCCGCTCCGATCTTCTCCCACGAGATCTTCGGAGTTCACTATCTCCTTCTTCAAGGGCGAAGGCTCCCTTACAGCTTCTCCTTTCTTGCACGAGGACAAGGAGATTAACCCCTTACAATGTAATCGCTCAAGAGCTCTCAGACCCTTCAACAACGGGAACTATGGCTACTACTCACTCAAGCACACTCTCTGAAATTTGCCAAAG
>LTAE01008527.1:0-20391 GCA_001647135.1 Pontederia paniculata | reverse complement strand
TCCCATCGTCTTCAACTTCTTTGGTCGTCCGCTGATTGCACGTCAATCTCCTCGGACGTCCACTCCTAGAGTTGAAAACACCTATCAAGCTCCTTTGATTGCCCGCTGCTCCTACGGTCGCCCGACTTGACTTTGTGTCATCTCTTTCAACTTCTCTGGTCGGCCGCTGATTGTACCTCAATCATTTGGACGTCCACTTCTGGAGTTGAAAGCTCTGTCAAGATCCTTCGGTCGCCCGCACTTCACCTTCGGTCGACCGACTTGACTTATGTCATATCCTTTGACACCTCTTTGGTCGTCCGCTGATTCTCCCTTAATCCTTCGGGCGTCTACTCTCTCTTCTATGGGTACTTCGAACGTCCGCTCATTCTTCATTGAGATCCTCGGTCGTCCGCTCCCTCTTCAGTCAGTACTTTGGCCGTCAGCTAACTTTCCAATGCGATCTCGGACGTCCGCCAAATCTTCTTCTGACAACCTTCGGACGCCCGCTCATTTCCACTAAGATCTTTGGGCGTCCTTTCTTCCTTCTAACATTCTTCGGACGTCCTCTGACGGCTCATCAGATTCCTTGGACGTCCATTGTTTCTTTTGTTAGATGCTCTGGTCGACCGCTGCTTTGTCTCTTCAGCCCTCGGACGACCTTTGTCTCCTCATCTGTCGTCCGCTCATCCTGTGATCGTCTGATCTTCAACTCACGTCAAACTTGACAAACTCCTGGACGTCCACTTGTCTTCTCACCAAGATCCTGGACGACATTTGTCTTCATCTGATATCCATCGGTCGTCCGCACTTCATCATCGGTCGATCGATCTTCATTTTGTCATCTGCTTTGGTCGTCTGCTGCTTCATGAGCCTTCGAACGTCCACTTCACCCTTGGCAATTTCCCGGTTGTCCACTGTCTTCACTCTAAAACCCTTGAACGACCATTGCCTTCTTCCTCGGTCGTCCATCCTTCATCTTCGAACGACCTCTCCTTCCTCAGCCAAATCACCTCTTCGGCAATGTCTCCTCACCGGGCGTCCGCTTCTCCTTGGGTCGCCTGTTCTCCATCCGTTGTACTGTTGGTGTAGAACCATCAGTTGCCCATTGCTCTTCATCGGGCGACCTTCCTTGTGCATCCTTGTCTTTGGTCATCCTCTTAATATCTTTGGTCGACCGCTCAGTATTTGACTTTACTTCTTTGATCTTTGCTCTTCACATCGGTCGACCACTTCATATCCTTTGGACGACCGCTGCACACATAGGATTTTTCGGTTATGTCTTCTATGTGCATAGGTCGTCCTTTCATCAACTTCGGTCGACCTACCATTCTCTGAACATAAAAATCTTGTCTTTTAAAAACACAATTCAACAAGCTTATTAGTCCATACTAGGTTCCCTCACAAATTTGTGATCACCAAAANCATCAACTTCGGTCGACCTACCATTCTCTGAACATAAAAATCTTGTCTTTTAAAAACACAATTCAACAAGCTTATTAGTCCATACTAGGTTCCCTCACAAATTTGTGATCACCAAAATAATCTCGGGATCCTAAATTCAACAAATTGAATTATTTTTATTTCTAAAGTTGGTCGATTAAGCTATTTCTAATTTTTTTACTAACAAAATTTGAAGTGTTAAGTACCTCATTAGTGAAAATTTTAAATGTTCTAATTTGACTTCTCATGAAGAGTCTTGCCTTACTTTTTTTAGAAAAAAAAGATTTGCCAATCTAATCTCATCCAAACGCTATGCACATAATTTGGTGCCAAAATAAAGCACAAAATAATAATAATAATAATAATAATAATAATAATAATAATAATAATAATAATAATAATAATAATAATAATAATCACCATCATCATCATCGTCGTCGTCGTCGAGTGCATGATAATTCAAAACAAAATCACGTATAAGAAAATAAATAACACACAAAAAACTCTTATGTTCATCTTACATCCACAAATATAAGAGAGGAACAATATTACTCAATGAAGAACCAGAAAGACATTTAAGAAACTCTCTTTTCTCTAACCCTCTCTCTCCTCTCCAAGATATCAAGATGGCTACATACTTATTCCTATGTACTTATAGCATAATAAATATAAGAATTTTACTTGGACACAAATTCTAATCTATTCCAAAAAGTAATTTAGCTTGTATTAAAAAGTTCTCTTCGTAAATAATCCTATTTCAATTGGACTAGAAAATTTTGTTTTAATCCAGCGATAAGATTGTATCAGTAACACTTATTTCAAGTTAAATTATTGACATGACAATATTTATCTCTACCACATCATTATAATCAACCAAATACTAATAAAATATTAGATATTAATAAAAATATAATAAATTTTATTTAGAAAATATAAAAAAAATAGGGCAATTTTGTCACATCCCCTTTAACACAATCATCTCTCCACCCATCGCCAGAGACAAAAAGGAGGAAACAACGCATTTGTGACACAAGAGGAAGGGAACATATGATCCCTCTTAGTCAATAAAGGGAGGGGGTGGTGTGCCCCCCCGTTTACCATTATATCTCATCATTGAGACGAGATGGGAGAGGGCGACACCCAATGCGATACTTTTTAACGTGCACATGATTACTTTATTATAAAAAATTAATTATCTTATTAATCAGCTAGTTATTTGATCTATAAGTAAACTTTTAAAAATTTACTTCATTCTTAAGTCATCTTAGTGACTGACAATTAGTTCATAGTAGTCATCCACGTGTTTCTGGCTGTAACTTTTGTCCAATAAGTTTATGATAAATGTTACATATGAAAAAATGAGCCTTATGTGTATACTTAGACAATTTGGAAATATATTTTGTCCATTTTACCACACTTAAAGGTTAGAACTGGCATACATATATAAAACAGTTCATGGGTAGGTTTTAAAGGAAGAAATTGTGAAAGAAAGATTCAGAGGTTAAGAAGAGTCCTAAAATTAATTAGTTGTAAAAAAATCATAACGTAAGTTTGTTACCATGATTTTTTGTTCTTATATATCATTTTTAGTGTTATGAGTCTCTTTGTCCATCCTTTAATATCTAAATATCTTTTGTATGTCTTCTCGTTATTATAATCTTCTTGTGGTTCATTTTTGTTATATAAACGCTTTGCATGTGTCCTCGATTTTCTTGCTTTAATCTATCTTTCTTTTATGATCATATTGTCTATGATCACTTAAAGTTTTGAGATCTCTTGTATCATTTTTTAACGTTGTAAGATCACTCATGCTTCTTCATATATTTCTTTGATATGCTAAACTTTCTAATATGAATTGTTGTCAATCTAAGTTGACATATATGATCCGTTGAGCCCTAATTCTTCTTGGTTGAATCCTCGACATATTTGGTATCTCTTTTATATTGACATGATCTGCCAAGATATTCAAATGTGTGTGTATGTTTTGCTATGAAATCATATCCTATGTTTGAATCTTATGAATCTTGGCAATATTCATATGCATCTCAGTATTTAATGCTACTATCACCTTAATAATGACATAGTCTTTGTTACGGTGGGCCCGAGTCGCCCTAGCCAATTTATGACTTACTCATATATGAACGAGTATCGTTTCAAAAGTATAGATGATAAGGTATGCTATAAGCTTGATACCGAACTTATATTACATATTTGACTTGATCACACTATATTATCAACATTCGTTATACTTCGAATATGTGTTTTGATTGTATCTACGCGTATACCTTTGAATCTCGTTAGGCTTTGTTTGGATTGAAGAGTTAGGTGGGAGTTAGGAAGGGTGGAACGGGATTATGAGGGTAGACCATGTTTGGATATAAATTTAAGTGAAGGGGAAGGATTCATAACCCTTCCAAACTCCTTATAACTAATTTCACCAAATCAGTGGAATTAGAAGGGATTGGACAATTTGACCATTTTATCCATGTCTTCCTCTCTTTTTTTATGAGAAAAAATATTATAAAAGGTTAAAATGGTCTTTTAAATAAAAGTCACCCCTTCTTTTTTTTAAGTTCTATCCAAACATAAGCTTATATTATCCTCCCTATCCTCTCCTCTCCTATCCTTCCCCTCTATTAGTTTTGTCCAAACAAAGCCTTAGTGAGTATTTGTGTGACCTCACTAAGTGGTTTTTCAACTCGTTGGTAGAACTTATATCATACTTTCCATCATACATCATTATCAGTCCCATCTTGTAACTCATTTTCCCTTATTTTTAGTTTGTACTTACTTGACTCTTTATGTAATTATTATTCTTTGAACCATTCAGGTTGACGAAGGCAAAGCATGTCCTTGTGTTGAAGTAAATTCAAGTGCTTTCGGATGAAGAACAAAGTTCTAAAATGAAGTTATCTAAATGTAAAAGACAATGTTATAGTTAAGTATGTAAAACTTTATTTTAACCATTTGTATGATCTTGAGAATTAAAACACATTGCAAAATATGGGAGGTGACACCCCCTTCCCTTTCATGTCCAATGTATGGGAGGAGCATTGGTCTCCCTCCCCCTCTCGTCTCTCTTGTTGAAACAAGATGGGAAGGGGCTCTAGCTTGAAGGAAGAATAGTGAACATGATTCGCCTATGGAGGAGATTTACTCATTAAAATTTGCTTTGTCGTTGTTTCTTCTTTGATTCAACATCGGTGAGCATATTAGTGTGCTGATTTTTTGTATTTCCGCATGTGATATCAAATTGTTAAGGGTTTAAATTGTCTCTTTGGGTGCATTGCTAGTCTCTATTTGATCACTCCTTGCCTTACAATACAAGTAAAAAGTATTTTATTGGTCAATTATTTGGGAGGGTCTGAAATGACAGTCTCAATTAAGATGGTCTAAAATGACCGTCCCAATTGAGACTGTCCAAACTGCCCCAATTGAAGCGGTCTAAAGAGACCACCCCAATTTGGGTGGTCCCTCAAGATCGCCCCAGTTAGAGCGGTCAAAGATGTACCAGTTGGGAGGTCTAGAGAGACAACCCCAAATCCTCAAAATAAACCCCAAACCTTTTTTTTCTTTCTTCTTTTTTCTTTTTTCTTTTTTTCTTTTTTCTTTTTTCTTTTTTCTTTTTTTTTTCTTTTCGTTACATTTTTCCTCCTATGTTCTCTCTCTCCTCATTTCTCTCTTTGGCAGCGATTGGTCTACGCTCCCCTCTCCGACGACGGAACCCTTAAGGCAAGATCTTCACTCATTTTCTCCTTCAAAATCTTCTCGCTTCCAACATTTTCTCCTCCCCTTTTCTGTCGTTCTCCTTCTTCTCCGGTGCCGATCCGGCCTGGATCTGCCGGATCGGTGCCCTTCTGTCCGCACCTAGCAGCAGGGAGCATCCATTTCCAAGATTATATTCTCACTTGGACTTGGACGTGGACTATCACGTAAGATTATATTATTACCATTTAATGAAACAGGTTTTGGGAATCATTGCATTTTTGTTATTGATAGAAGAATTGGTCATTCTAATAAATTTGAATTTCCACTCTTTTATACATAAAAGAAGCCTACAGTTAGGCATGGGTTTTCCGTTGTTCCTTGCTTATTGATTTTACTATCAACTTGTTATGGAGACTGATATTCTATTGCACACACACACACACACACACATATATATATGTGTGTGTGTGTGTGTGTGTGTGTGTGTGTGTGTGTGTGTGTGTGTGTGTGTGTGTGTGTGTGAACATGTGTATGTTGGACTCAGTATTTCCTTCTGTAGGCGTATTATTTTTTTAGTTTTACATATTGTAGTTCACGTTGGCAAAAATCTCAGCACTCTTCTCTTGATATCAATGTCTGATGTCGCTGCCTCATATATTGACTATTCATTTTCATTTGATAACTTGATAATAATGGTTTTCATTATACAACTATCAGTCATCAATTGTAGTTGGTAGATTGCATCGGTTAAAAAAAGTTGTTAGCTTTCAGTTTTGTATTAGGTACGATGAAATCCTAGTCTTTTGAATTTTACTCTCAACTTATATTGTTTGTTCTTTTCCTTTGTTCTTCTTATCACAATGAGTTAGAATTATGCATTTTTTTACATTATTTTCATTCTTCAATTACAGCTGCAACACATTGGAATAGGTCATTCAGTTTGGTTTATGCTGATGATGTGGTGTTGGATGCAACTGTGATGAAATATAACCCTTTTGATTGTTAAAGGTTGGTCGACCATTAAGATTCCAAGCAACAACAAGCATTGCAGATGGTTTGACACCTATTCTTCATAGATCAGCTCCTCAAGTTGTTCTCCTCAAGAGGACCAGGTGTAAAAGATTTCAGCTTTCAGGATGCTTTCAATGTCCTCGTATGAATGTCATGCCAGCTACATTGATATATTATTTGCATAATTTTTTTTTATTTGGATAACCATATTGTGCTTGAAAAAATAGCGATCTTTTTGCTATGTTTTATATGTGCAATAATTGGGTCACTGAATAGTGGGATTCATCTCTATAGTGGATCATATATCTGAAGTTGTACATCTTATTTCCCATTTGTTAGAACCTGAACCAAAATTAAGGTAAGCAAAATTTTCATTTCCTTTCCTTATTATTATGACTTCATTTATTGAAGTTCCTTTACTTCCAAATATATAGGCCAAGTGCAAAAGAAGCATATCACCATCCTCTGTTTTGGAATCTTGGAATGTGGTTGTCATTTATACGAGATGTAAGTTATAATGTTCAGTCAAAAGAAAGAGAATCATGTATGCTCATAAACTTAGATAAAAAAATGATTCAATTGTTGATCTCTTTGCATAATCATAGTTTATGCAAGCTTAGTGTTCACGTGATCATTTTTTTTCTTACTAATGCAGTCCATTAGAACACTTCCATAGATCATGTATGCTCCAAACTTTTTTCATGCATATATGATTATTAAAATTTTAAAATTCCATCTTATAACCTCTTTTTATAAACACTTCGTTAAGTCAATCAAGAAATTATTGATTGATTGGTTGATTGTATGCTCACAAATATTTTATTGAGTGCAATCTTGAATCCCAAAAGATTGAGGCAGCCATTTAAGGCAAATGAGATGTTGGTGGATGTAATTTTATTTGCTACTTAATTTACTCAGAGTTTGTAAGTTTTTTTTTTCTGCATATGTCTCACATATGTCATACCAATTGTTGTCGTCTTTATATCAAGTTTTTGGTAAAACTCTTCAATCGTCCTTTACCTTATATTTTGCATCAAATCTTTCATGAACTTATATATATTTGTTTTCTTGGGACTTGTCAAGCATGATTTTAATGATCTTTAATGTAGTGAGAAAATGAGAAGGAGGAGGTGGAAGTCAAACTTTATGTATAAACAAACTAATGATAAAAAAAGTGTATAAAAATTGCATAACGTGAATTATTTGTGATTCCTATGAGTGTGATTATATTGTCATTGTATAATGTGAAATTTTGTTATTATATTGTGTGTATTTTTTGAAAATGTAGTCTTAAAATTTTATTTTTTTTTATTTTTTTAATATTTGATACGGTCTTCCCCAAATGAGATGAGGCGGTCTGCCCGGACCGCCTTAATAAAGGTGTCCTGAGACCGCCTCAGTTGGGGTGGTCTGAATGGACCGCCCCAATTGAGGGGGTCTTAAACCCCTCAATTGGGCCGGTCTTGGAAGACCGCTCCAAGTTTTTTTTGAAACCACATTTCTTTCCAATTGTTCGATTCTGCCCCTTGACCATCCCAAATTGTAAATTTGTGGTGGTCAAACCATATTTGGGGCAGTGTAGACCATCCCAATTTTGAATTTTTGTTGTAGTGTTGAATGTTGTTGGATGTCGAGCATGGATGAACATCGTTAGAGGTCACTGAGGAATTAGATCAATTGATCTTTTTGCAAAGGTAAGTTTCTAAGAATTATTATCTACAGATGATCTTGTAAAACAAGTGGATTGTTGTGTGGATGCATGAGTGATAGTAATCGGATGAAGGTTACGAGTCTATTTCGTTAGAAGATGTGGCTATTGGTTTAGGATATATATGAATGATTAATATGAAAATATTTGAGTTAATATCTGAGATGTGATTAGAACATGTTAATTTGTTTTGAATGAGAATAATTTAGGCAAAATGATTTATTTGTTCTAAGTTGATTATATATATATATATTAATAAAAATGGTTAAATACTATTTTATGTGTTTATGAAATTTGTTATTTAATTGAGATTATAGCTAACCATCTCTGGATCCAGTTACAGAGATAAAGAAATTAAGTAAAGGTCAACAACTTGTAGTTAACACTAATGATAAAACTTGAGTAATTGAATGAATGATCTTGGAATGGTGAACTAAACGGGCTAGCTTAAGTCACTAAATGGTGACAATAGAGTGACCAATAAGACAAAAGTTTATGAGATATATATAATAGTTACATAAAAAGATAATTGATGACAGCATGGTTTTGTAACAATGATATGATGTATTAATGGTTTTTTTAAAAATAATACAAAATATTGAAGATGAGATAATGATGATAGGGATATCTCTGACCCAAGTAACTATAAAAGAATTTATTGGTACAACATTAGATTTTAAACCCAATGATTAAGCAAGAATATCCATACATACATATATACAGTATTTAAATAGTTCAATTCAAATTTAAAATTATATTATTATTTTAGTATGAAAATTCTAATGTTATTAATTAAATAATAATCATATAATTTTACGATTATTATGCCTATGTTATTTACCTAAAAGATTTAAATCAATTAAATAAATGGGGTCAATGGAAGTTGTGAGCATATATATATATATATATATATGGAAACATAATCATAACTATGAATTGCTCTTTCTATTAAAATATACATGTCTAGATATTTCTTTCATGTTGATTTTATATTATAATTATTTTTTTATGCCTAGGTCCTCCCGTGTCATGTTGTGATTGCTTTATTAGAAATTCATGTAAGTAACTATAATGATTTGACATGCTTATCATGTTCTACGATTTTGATCTCAAATTGATATTAGTATTGATGCATTATCAAAATGATGCACATCAATCTTAACCCAATGTGTTAGATAAATGCTATGATATCAATAGTTATACTTACGAATTAATTGATTGAACTCATCGCATGTCGTACTTTGCATTTTCATTATCATCATAAGAATCATATTTAGAGTTTGCATGATTTGATTGCTTATCTCCAACTCTTCACCTTATATCTGGACTTATAACATATTAATGTTTATTGAATGTAATAGTTCTATTTGTCTCGAGGCTGTAAAATCCTATAATCTTACTCGAGTTAATCTTGACTCATCTTGGGTTGGCAGTCATAAAAAAACTATTATAAATTTTACGAGCAGTGAACTCTCCATTACGGGCCGTGACATCAAACATCATAAATATTATTATGTTATTTTTATATGACTTGTTTAATCACTTTAATTCAATAAGTGACATCTGATCTATTATGATTATCTTCTCATTTTATTTCTTGATTTGGAGTGCTTTCACTCTCATAAGATTTAGTGACGGTCTAAATGATCCCAAAATGGCATCGAGATTAATAAAATAAAAGATGAAAATCAAGGGGCGTCCTGTTAAGTTGAATGTATCAGTGTCATTGTTCATTAATAAGGGTTTTCACCTAAAGTGAGTGACATACTCTTACCTTAAAGAGGGCACTTGTTATGGTCTGATCCACCACTAGCCATCGGCATAGGGTTAAATTATTTGCATGACATACCCTATAATCAAGTGAAGAGCTCTTCCAATATAATAAAGATACAAAAGTTGAAAAGCAACTTTCATTTATCAAAGTAATGAACCAAAGCAATGTATAGTGAATAACGCTAATCATTAATTGATCGCTTACTTTATCCATGAATAGCATATCGACATCGCATTATGAAATTCATGATTATCTTAAGTGCATATATTTTATCGAGTCATTAGTAATATGACAAAGCTAATTATTGATTATTTTACAATATTAATTCTATCATTGAACCACTTACTATTCCATCTTAATCTTTATGCATACACTAATTTAGAAACATAATTTATTGTTATTGTTTCCTCACATTTGGCTGCGAAGCTCATGGGAGAATTGTCTCCTTTGCATTGGATTCCTATAAGTATAGGACTATGATCGATGGATTAACGATGTGTGGTGATGATGCTCGGACAACTTATTTGCACATGGAATAGGGACCTATCTAGCTATCTTGTTATAGCTTTTTCTTATAAACCCTTGAGTTGTAATAAGAATGGAACAATACCATTCATTTGATAATAAAACATTTTTATTTATCATGACATTTAAACTTTCGCTTTTGAAATAGTTATTTTTTAATATCTCTTATTCATTATTTTTACTAATGTGTATTATTTGTTGATTGGTCATGGTCAAGTTTTAATCAATATAAGCCTTTTGTAGAAATTTTAGAAGTTAATCTTGCCACATGGCAAGGTTGTTTTTGGGGACGTTGCATGCAAGCTTGCCTTTATGCAAGCTTTCCACTATGCAGCAAGGCCATGAAGCTAGTGTTGGGGAGAGGCCCCAAATTGCATATTGCCAAAGCTAGGAAGGCCTTCATATATTGCCTAATATCTACGGCTAGGTCTTTGATGTCATGCTATCAGCAAATGACCTAGTGTCCGAGCACCACTAGCACTTCAATGGATCCTACTTGGATGCAATGAGAATAACCTGCCATGCTAAGATAGTTGAGTCTACCTATGCTTACTTTTTCCTCGGCCCCATCCTCGATGACTGCAACTTGGTAGGCTACTCACCTCATCCTCAAGAAGGAGAAGACAATCATTATGCAGTTGGACCTTTCCAATCTCCTGGCTTTTGGTTGCATTCTCACAAAGGACTTCCTCCAGAGGCTCGCCAAAAGGCTCAAGAAGAAATCCACCACGTACGAGAACTACCATAGGGTCTTTGTTTCAAGGGTCGACAGCCACTGGATGTCGTGCCCCAAGGAGTTGTTGAGGGTGAACATGCTCTTCAAGTGCATCCAAAGGATGCCTTCAGGGGACTCATGGTTCCACTGTCAAAAGCTAAAACTCCTAGAGGATTGAGGGTATGAGTTCCAAATGTAGTATGCATCCATCGACTGTTCAGTCAGCGCAACGTTGGGTTACGCTCAGGTCGCATAGGACAAGTGTGTCATCACTTGCATTGGCAACATAAGATTTTAACTTTTGCCTCCAATCAAAATACGTAGCATATGATCCATGTTTGTACTTGTTGATTAAATTCATCAATTGTTATAATTGTTGCATGTTCTTGTGTATCAGATGACAACCTAGAACGTGTCGGTGATGCTAAGGTGCATTCATAACAACAACATCTTCCTCATAAACAATGGAGGGTACACCACCGAGGTCGAGATCCACGATGATCCTTAGGATATGTTTGGATTATGGGTTTTAATGGGGTGGTTTAGGATAAGTTGGGTGAGTTGGGCTCACATGGCACACCATATTTGGATGCAATTTTTAAAATCTTAAGTAGGGTTGGGTGGTTTGAAGTATATGAAATAACTTAAAATTCAACCTGCTAATTTTATAATATTTGATGGGTTATAAATTTCTATACGCATTTTTTTATTCTTATCTTCTAATCTTAAATTAAATAACGGATAAAATAGACTTTTATATCAATTAACCTTTTTAAATCTTATGATTTAAATTTTTTTATCTAAATAACAAATGATTTAATTTAAATTGTCATTCTAATCCAATTCTTATTATCTGCCACACTCTACTTCACCACCACTTACTCCACTATCATATTCCATCCTTCCATGACTAAAGCCTTACAATATCATCAAGAATTGGAACTCCACAACCCTCCTCGAGCCATCCACAATGAACAGCGCGAATGTTGGACGACGAAGGTGAGCAGTAGTCACGTGTCGTGCACACAACATGGTAGTTTGCATCTCTTGTACGACAGAGCACTCATGGTAGGATTTTTGTTCTGTGCAGGTTATGTGTGAGAAAGATTGATCTCAAGAAGGCAATTGAGACTACCATCCTTCTGCTTCATAAAATGTTTCTGCACAAGGATGATACCATCAACGAGTTGCTCTAGTGGTCAGGGTTACGGTGCCCAAGGATAGGTCACCAAATCCACAATAATGTCATGTTATCTTTTAGATTATCTGCATATTTACTTCCTATTCTCTTTTAGTATCGATCCAGTTCTAGTAGCTTTGTACATGGTATTATTTGGCCAAATCATTTTTAATAGTGTTCTAAAGGTATTAAACTATTTGATGGATGCATAGTTTGAACAACATTTAGAAGGGGTAAGACTTGAACTTTAAGATGCTTAAGGTATGTTTGCCATGATTTTTAAAATAGTGTCTAAGTAGTGTGATTGTAACATATCAACTAAGTCAATACGTTATTTAAGTTATTTGATCAGTATAATTAATAATAATGATAATCAATTAGAACTCGACATTTTAAGATTATCAAAACACCAATATCTAAGATACTTACTAAAATATTGAAATTTATTTTTAAATATATCGTCAAATTATTTTATTATTAATTACTATTCGGATATACTTATTCTTTATATCATGTGATCACTTTATTATTTATAAGTTATTTGGTCAACTGTTTATTTTATTATTTATTATTAAAATAATATTATTTAATTTAGGACACATATAATAATTCAAACCATTTAAATAGTTATGTATATTTTTAGTAATTCATCAAATATTTTTATTGAATTTAGTAATTGACCCGTTTGTGGCTACTCTTTATTTAGCGATTCAAATATTAGAGGCGTAGTTCTTTTCCTCATCCGCCCTCTTCAAATGTGATTTGCAGTTGTCGTCATATCCTTAAGACCTTTTTATTACTCTTTTAATCCTTTGCGATGCTCGTAATATATTACTATTTCATGCATATGAGTAAATGTACTTCATTAAGATTTAAGTTGTAAAGTAATATTAAATATTTATCAATGCATGAAACTCCAAATTTAAGTTGTAAAGTAATATTATTTAAATAAATGAATTTTCTTATTAATATTATTTTAAATTACTTAAAACATATATAATAATCTAAATTTACATTTCCAAATACTTATTTTTTTAAAATTTTACGTCCAACATCTAGTTTAATTCAACCACTAATTATCATTCAATCGTTATCCATTAATTAAACCATCATCCGCCTTAAGAGTAACAAAAGGAAGAAAACAGCATGTGTGCTTATTTTCTTGTTAGTTTTTTTTTTCCTTTAATTGGTCAATCATATCTTGATGAACTAAGAAATAGTTCATGTAGAACGTAGATATTACGTGGGAACCGACCAAAGTTACGATCGAACAAACCAAAACTGCCCTTTTAATTCACATCAAAAGTTTTTACAACGAAACAACTGCCCTCCATGCAGCAGCAGTGTAGAGAACCCATGTCAACAAAAAAGAAGATGGGTACTTTTGCAAACTGCTCTACAGCCTAAAGAACGTGATCATAGAAGCTTAAAAGAGTTCTTGATACAGATCAGGAGTCGTTTCTAGTTATGGAGGATTTAGACACAAGCCGACCAGCTTGCTCAAGATCACTAGGAAATGAAGATGTGCACTTGGCAACATGGGATTTAACCCTCGGGATATTAGGATGAGCACTTCGGCACCTCTGGCAGCGGAGCTCCATCTTTAACAACTTCTCATCATCATTAATTATTGCAGCATCATGCTTTTCGATTTCATCGATGACGGCAGCAGAGTCACGGAAGAACGATGTAGTAAAGGTGTTCCAGTGCTTCTTATTTTTCAGGTGAAGGGAATCAAAATCCTGACTTATGACATGAAGGTGCAGTTGCCGCATTGAGGGGGCCTAGATAACAACCACAACAATAAAAAGTACATGAGAATTACAATGGAAAATTGTGTAAAGAAGAGGTTCAGAAAATCACGTCCCAACCAATCTTGAACAGACCGAATGATATCCAAGTCTGAAAATCAAGGAAGGGTCCTCTTTTATGAACTCCTCAGCCCACTTGAGTCCTGTACAGTGCATTTTCTTTAACAAAGAAAGATGATCCTTTTGAACATCCACGAGACAATCAAGGCCTTCAAGCCTCGATACGACCAGAATATGCCTTTTTGCCTAGCCACAGTTGAGGGAAGCGTTAGGTTTTAAATAGAAGGTCAATGTAAAACAAAATTGAATGCATACCTTGGGATAAAGGTCATTCAGAACAATAAAGTCATCCGAGATCTCAAGGACAACACTACTGTGTTTCTCAGGGTGCAAGGCAATCTCATGCAGAGCTTGAGCCCAAGAACTCCATGACCTTTTAATTATCTCTCTGCTCTTATTCTTCTCAATCATAACATCCGACATTTTCCGATCAGGCAAGTTGCCATTTTTCTTGGATGATGTTGATGTTTCAGAGCCCGTTGCGACAAATTCATTAGCCCCTTGCTGCATGCTGAATTTCTCATCAGATAACATGGCCGGTAGACCTTTGCACTTTTTGTTACTCTCGTTAGTGATAAATTCCTCTCTCTTGAGCTTCTGATCACCCTCATGAGACTTCTTAAGATTAGTACATGAATTGCTGTCATTCTTTTTGTAACCTTTAATGATGCATGCAAAATTCTTGAAAAGTGATGAGTATGCATCCCGGAGAACCCTGCAGCCTTCAACATAATCATTCTTAAGACAATCTGGCCTTTGTGGATTCATGTTTGGTCCAAGAACATGTATCACATGAGTTACCCCTTCCCTAAGATGTAAGGGAGAAGAAGCAGGAAGAGGAATGACAACAGAGCTTCCAGGACTAAGAGTATCAGTCTGTTCCTTTGTTGCAACTTCAAGTGCTTCACCTGCTGCACGAAATATTGCAGCATTAACCCCTCCACCTCCAGGCTTCAGTCGCCTACATGAGCATCACTCTTCAATGTTCACAGCTCAAAAAGTGATCACTATGCTTATAATAACAGTAAATCTTTTGATCTCAAAGGAGAGACTGAAAAACAGAAAATGCATGACACTTGGACATAGCACAGAAAAAGAAACTACTAAGAGTTGAAGTATCAGTTCAAAATAAAAAAAACTCTATAAAGAGGTTTAGGTAACATGGGGAAACTAGCAATGCAAAGTCAAGATTTGTTAGAGCCAACGACCAACTGCATTATTTTGAGAACATTATCCGAAGCCCTAATACATTTATCTCCTTATTGCAACTCTATCCAAATGAAATCATTAATATACATTCTAAACAATCTTAACTGGACATGAAGGAACATGAATGTTTGTTCTTAGTTTCGGCCTCGTGAAGCCTCTATCAAAGATGAGTTAGTTGAAAATGCTGTTGTTGGCAAGGTATGAATATACCTCCAAAATATGCTTAATATGGCACTCAACCATATCCTTTCAATAGACTATATATACTATAAAACAACCAAAGATATACATCACAAATAGCCAACAGAATGGAGCAGTTATATTCAGAGTATGGTTATTCAATGAATATGGCATCATTAAATCTTACCAGTTGGCAGCATTGGCAATTACTTCACAACGTAAATTTCCCTTTGTATACAGTTTAGTAATATCTCCAACGAATGTGAAGAATTTGCTACTATCTATATTTTTCTTCAGAGACTTTTCCTTGACCAAAGGCAAAATCTTTGATTTGTGACTCAGGTCCACTAGAACAAGCCTGGCATTATCAATCTTCTCCAAAAATTCAGCAACACAATCCACTATGATTTCTGATGCTTTGCTAATGTCAAATTGAAAATCCGACGTAGAAATGGATGGAAAAGCCAGAGTACAAGCACCATTACCAGAAATGCCATTAAGGAAAGAGTTGTCTGAAGATCTTTTTCCACCAACATTTTTGTCATTCTCATTGATATTTTCAAGTCCCATGGAGTCGGAATTGTTCATGAAACCTTGTCCAGGTTGAGTATTCTGAGAATTACTACCATCAGTAGTAGCGTTTTTAGCAGTTGTTTCCATACCTGGTTTATCTACTTTCTTCAAAAATTTCATGATTCCAAGTTGGACTTTGGCTTCCTTATTCTTATGCCCATAAATTCCAGGTGGAAGGTTATTTGATGGACCCAGAGAGCTATATGTGTTAACAGCATCTTTGACATCACTTTCATTTTGACAAAATGTAATTCGAGAAAATCCTTCACTTAAATTTGGCGGTTCTTTCTTCTGAAGCATGCGGTTGACAACAGCTGCAGCTTTTCCGCCTTGAAGGTTCCCTTCATGCCCTGTTCGCTTTACCGACCTAGATATACAAAGTCGGGCAGGAAGATCAAGAACAACAGCATGCACATCCGCTCTTCCACTTCCCAATTTGATAAACTCTACACGTTGATCGCGCTCCAAGTTGCATCTGTCAATAAAAACACTCTTCCCATCTTTCAGTGCCGTCGCGGCATTCACCAAACACTGGCTTTGTGTTCCAGCTTTGCCATTTGCAATCACATCCTACAAGAATGGCACCACTAAGCTGAAGGCAAAACAAGTGGGCTCAAACTTCCATAACGGAAGTCGTGATATATGGGTACATTTTACACAATTCAACATCAAAAAGCTATATCAAATATTTAACCCAAAAAAACAAAAAGGCTACCCCAAATATGTGCGTTCTGTGATTAATCTTCTTTCATTCAGCGCACGGTACACCAAGCAAAAATCATAATAACAAGGCACAAAACAATCCCTACTTAATCGCTCGATCATAACAATAAAATTAGAGAACTAACACAATAATAAAGATCACTGGAATCGCAAGAATACTGATACCACTTCCTTGTAACAGAAGACCTAACGGATCAATATTGCAACAAAATCATCTCTTTGCCTGATGCTAGGAACATAAGATGATGACAACAATGACGGTATTGGAACGCACCTGACAGATGCGGACCCAGGGGCGGTGAGCGGCCGCCATGACGTCGTTGCAGAAGGTGGACTTGCCGCTGCCCGGTGGACCGACCAGAATCACCACCAACGGCAGTGACTCGCTACTCCCTTCCCCTTGCTTTCCTTCTCCGGCGAGTGGGGACTCCGCCTCCGCATCCATCGCCATCTCCATGATCGCCGAGGAGGAGGTGTGCCTTTGGATTCGGCGGAGCGACGTGACCGAGGCGGCGAGAGGTCATCTCCCACTCCACCATGGCCGTTTGTTTAGATCGATCTCCGAAATCGAGGCCGTCAAATTTGAGGAGAAAGAAAAAACAAAAATAAATATAATGAGGCAATAAAATAAATGAAAGGAGATAAAAAAAAAGTGCCAAAATTGTTAAATGTGGCTGCTGGGATTCGAGCCCAGGTCTCTACGGCCACAACGTAGAATTCTTACCACTAAACTACAGCCACTTTGGTATCAAGAGAATTGACATATTCTTATTTATTCACATTATTATCTTAAATGCTTAAATTATGTTTCACATAAGCCTTTTTGCTTTTTCCCGCGTTTTTAATGTCGAATATACATCTAATATCTTTCTTAGTTGATTCTTCTAATTTCATCACATAGTTTAGATTAGTCGTAGAGGTATCATCACCAAATCAAATGATAATGCAAAATCAGATTAAAAAAAAAAAAAGAAACTCCACTGTGGCAGTGTATCAAAGAGACTCCATTTAACTTTAAAATAAAACACTTAATCAATTAAGACGTTTTTTTTATTTTTTTCGTTTAAGTGCAAAGTAAATATCAATTTTTATCTGACTCCAAATATCACGATACTCGCAATATTCTGTGAGATCCAAATTTGAGGATATAGAGCGGTTAGTTTTTAAATTACAATTATTAGCTTCCATCTCGAAATTCAAATTCATTAGCCAAATAAATTTACTTTTGGAAAAAGGAATTATGATCTTAAAATTGTAAAAATAAATGTATGGACAGAATTACAATGATATGTCGTGCATTGCTAATCAATTGAATATTATCCTTAAAAATTCATAATCATATACAATTCATCTTTAAAGACTTTGAGAGACTCTTTGGTACGGGCTAATTGAAATAGATTATTAGTTATTTAATTTTAAATTCTTAGGATAGTAATAATATATTATTAATTATTTTTACTTTTTTAATAATCAGAATTATCACCTTAATGATAATCAAAATAGTATATCACATGTGTCTTTTTTAGATTATCTGTAGTGACATTATTATCCATTTAATCGAACTTTTAGAATATTCATATTTAATTATGAAATAGTATCTTTTAACATCATATTTTTTATTTCTTAATATTATTTTAGGGGATGATTGATAATATAAATTCTATATATTTTGTTCAAACTCATTTTTTTATGTTTATCCTTTTGTTTATATAAGATAATATATTAGTAAACTTCAATAATTTTTCAGGATATTCTAGCACTTTTTTTTTATATTTCAAATTATAGTTTATGTTATTAGTACTTAACAAACACTATAATGTGATATTACCACTAATTTATCAAATGATAATATATTTTAATGATTATCTAAATTATCGGTTAATAAAAATAAAAATGCACTCAACGGCCTTTTAGTCCTATCTAAACTTATTCTTAAGAACTAATATTTGATTCAAACTTTATCTAGAGAAACTTAAAATAAGAAGGCTCATCGAGAAGGAGGAGAGAGGGGAACGATCTAGGGCAAGGAGAAAGAAGACATTTTGACTACAAATTAAGCTATGTAAATAAGGGATCAACTTTAGAATTTTACATTTTATGTTTGTCTAGTAATAAAGGAATTTATGGATAGACTTAGGATTAATTATGTCTCTGTCATTAAGTCTATGATCGGTATGCAAAATAGTTAGTTTTATGCTTTAATCGACCTTCGGAAGGAAACGAGAACTACAATCGCCAAAGCACTCAAAGGCTCACGTAGACCCCATCCTACCCGACACGGTTCGCATTCACCAAATCGATGTTGAAGAGAATAGAAGACAAACCACATCATTCCCGATGCGGATCGTGTTCCTCAGATGATATTGAAGCAAAAAAGGGTAACAAACAGTGTGGCTTCTCGTCGATTTGATGATTTGTTATAACCTAGAAGGAAGATTATGTCCAATTAATAATTAGGTTTAAAATGAATAATACATACTATTGAATTTATTCATTAAGAGTATGATTTGATTCCCGAAAAATTGTTAATAGATCCCAAACTTGAAGTAATAGTATTCCTTCGAGAATAATTATCAATTCTTTCAAGGACTATAAGTTTCTTCGAGAACAATTACAATTCTTCGGAAATTATTATTTATTTATTTTTAAGTCTAGCTAGTATTAATAGCATCGGGATTAAAATTAGTGATCTTCATGATTGGTAAAGACTCACTATTAATTATGATGATTAAATGACTTAGGACAAGATATAGTAAAAAGAAGGGATCCTAAGTAAAATGACATCATAATGTCTTCATCCATAGAACTTTTATTAAGAAATGAACTATTCAATTTATAAATTATTAAATTTTAAGACATTTATAAAATGAACTATTCTATTTATAAATAATTTCATTTTAAGGCATTTTATGTTATCGGTATTTTTAACATATTATATATGTTTTTATGAACATGTGTACTTATAGAATACAAAAAAAATTAATAGTATTTTTAGTTATAGATATGTATATATTGAATGCAAATTTATATATGGCATATAGGTGAAAATTTGAAGTAATTGAATATTGTTTGCATGCATATGATCTTTGCATTAACATGATGCACACAAACTTATATGATACTTTTTTATGTGGTAAAATATTACTTGCATGGATATGATTTTTTTTCTCAACCCTCATTACATAGACATTTTAGTCTTGAATGTCAAAACAATAGTTGCAATTAAACATAAATGAATGGTGTTACAATGTATTTGTATTCATGGAACTTTTAAAATAAATGAAATGTTCTATTTATAAATTATTGAATATTAAGTCATCTTTTATTAATTGAATATTAAGTCATATTTTAATATGCTTCTAATTAGAATAATAAATTTTTAATTTCAATGCACAAAAGGTTAATTTCTTCTAAAGGAAGACATTATTTCCTTTTTCATATTTTTAAGCTTTTTTTATTTCTTAGTCATTTTCAATTAATAAAACAATTGTATCATATCTATCATCATTTTGTTATTTGATCTCAGCTTTATTAAATTTCAAAATCTATTTAGTTCGGATTTCAGTATCAAAGATATAACAAAATGAGATATTGTATATATCTAGTTTAGTTTTATTATGAGATTTTATTTTCTGCAGATCTAGTTTAGATTTGATTTAGTTGTGAGATTTTATTTTTTGCAGATCTAGTTTAGATTTGATTTAGTTGTGAGGTTTTATTTTTTATTTTGTATATCCTTGTATAAATACACAGTATGAGAAATGAAAAATCATGAAACTTTATTATTCTTTC
>LTAE01008525.1:12423-30270 GCA_001647135.1 Pontederia paniculata | reverse complement strand
GCGACGACGCCCCCCATCCCACGGGGGGGGCTCCCCGCCGGGGGGGGGGGGGGGGTGGTGAGGGGTCTAGGGGGGATCCCCCCTTATGGTTCAGGGGCGGAGCCCCCGAAACCTAGGCAACCTTAGGGCTTCTATTTTGTATTTTGTATTGGGAGTCCATATATAAACTCCCTAGGGTTTGTGTTATTCTGTATCTTATATCATCTGCTATTTTTTCACATCAAAGAAATAACTCTAGCCGCCACCTGAGGACATAGCCCATTTAAGGGTGAACTTCGTAAATCTATGTGTCTTCTCTATGCTGATTTCTCTCTCTCGCCTATTTTTCATAACACATAGGCTAATTAAAAATGAAACTTGTGTGGTTGCATGTGAACCTAAATTAGTTAATCACCTCTTCTTCTCTTGTCCTTAAACATGTTAGCTGTGATAAACTTTTCAAATGAAACTACAATATAGGAGTTTAAAAACACTTGGTCTTCCAAAGATTGGACGAGGGAAAGAAATAGCCTTGACCCGAAATCTAGGGCAAAATTTCTTTCTCTTTTTGCTTTGACTCTCTCGAGTATTTGGAAGGTAAGGAATGATGCATAGTTCAATTCTACGCGGCTCTAGCTGGGTACTCTAAGTATGCATTAAAATGCTTATCTTAGGCACATTGCTCCCCAAGACCCCATTTGTGTCTGGTTGGAGCCACCTCCCCTCGTGGTTTAAGATCAATTCAAATGGCTCCTTTACTAGTGCCTCTACAGTAGGGAGAGCTATATAGTCGATATATCTAATGGATGTTTTGTTGTTGCAGATGCTTTACGTCGAGATTCACGCTTTGTACTCGCAACTGAAGCATGGGGCGCGATTGGGGTATTAAACAATGCAAGGCAATGGGCTGCACAAATCTGATTCTAGTTTAGATTCATCAGCGCTGGTGCAAATTATTAATCGACAGTTAAAATGTCCTTGGCAACTTTGGAGTATTATGCACGAAATATAACAACTGACTAGTCTTTTTCAAGCGTTTGAGTGTATGCATTGCTTTTGAGTCAAATAAAGTGGCTGATTTTTTGGCGAACCTTGGACGGGCCAAATCTTTGATGTATTCGGGAGTGATAATCCTCCGCCAGGCTTGCAAAACATATTTTGTACTCCGAAATTTTTAGGACTTACATTAATAGATAAGTGCTGAGTCTTTTTCTAAAAAAAATGAAATTGTGATTCATTAAATTAGTTAAATGAGTAGTTTATTGAAATAAGGGTTAATTCCTTTTACCTCCCTTATACTATAAAGTTTTTCCGTATCTAACCCTATATTATAAAAAATGACAATCACCCCCCTAAACTATCTCCATGCTTCCGTATAAGTCCTTCCGTCAACTTCTGATTGTATTTCCGTTAAAGGTGATTATGCAATGACAATTTTCCCTCTCAACTTGTGGACTTATAACACTTGAATTGGACGACCGTTGGAGCTTGACAGGTAGCTTCACTCGAGATTGGGCATCCAAGATGCTGAAGTGAGTCAGCAGGCGACCAGAGATGAGCCATAGCTGGTGAAGATCAAGATCGGCCAACTGAAGATGAAGCGCGGGCGACTGAAGGAGCTTGACCGCACTCTTCAACTGGAGAGTGGGCGTCCAGGAGGCTGAAGTGAGTCAGCGGGCGACCAGAGATCAGTTGAAGAGAGGTACTCATGTCAAGGTCGGACGACCACAGGTGGCGGCGGACGTCCGAAGGAACTTGACTGAGGGACGTCCGAAGTATTCAAGTGTTATAAGTCCACAAGTTGAGAGGGAAAAATTGTCATTGCATAATCACCTTTAACGAAAATATAACCAGAGGTTGACAGAAGGATTTATACGGAAGCATGAAGATAGTTCAGTGGGGCGATTGTCATTTTTTATAATACAGGGTTAGATACGGAAAAACTCTATAGTACAAGGGAGGTAAAAGGAATTAATCCTTGAAATAATAATAAGTAACTCTACAAAGATGAACTTTATTAAGGCACTAATTATTATTTACTGCTCATTCATGAACAATTAATACAAGAAAAAAGTTAATTAAATGAGAGATTAATTAGAAATGATTATCTTTAGGAATTCACCAATGGGCACATTGGTATCTACAAAATCATTTAACTCTTTTATAATTTTCTGTTTTTTAATTTCATGAACCAACCAATTTTCTTCCAGCTAATTTTTTAATTTCAGGTGGTTTTTGACCGGCTCAAACTGATTCAACACTTTGCTATGAAACCCATAACTGCACTTTAACCGGCCAGTCCGGTCAAGTTTGATAACTATGCTTTTTCAAACTATAAATTAACAGACTTTCCATTACCCAACATTTTTATATTTATTTTCACTACTATATCTATGCTTTTTACTTACCTCTTTAATTTTTTTACTTCTCTCCTACTTTTTTCAACCATTTCATTTTAACCACTTTTTCTTAAACCTTTAATGCAATTAAAGTTTAACCCATATTTGGTAGAACTATCCCTTATTTTTTTATACTTATCCAATTATTTAAGCATAGATTATTCTTAGGCATCATTTGATTGCGTTTTAAGGACGGAAAAAAGAGTTTTATAATATTGGCATTATAGTATGAACATATTTGACACATATTTAAATTTAACTTCTAGTAGATGTAGGTTTTGAAGGGATATCATAAAATCATAGTCTACAAATATATTCCATTTCAAGTAACTTTTTTTAGTTTCATATGTATTCTCATATTCTTAGTATACTTATAACTAAATATTATTTTGATTAAAAAATTATATAGTGCAAAAATAGTAATTTTTTTTATTTTAACGGATCGTGGATCTGTACTAGAAAGTTAAATTAAAAATAAAACAATTATTATAAAAGTAAAATGGAAGACCTCTTATTTATGGATGCGTAGTTTGTCACTACAAATTTGTTCTCATTAAATTATTTTATCTCGCATTCGATTTTGGTTTTGATCAAACAGATGGACTATTTCACCTAAGCTTCATTTTTTTTATCAGAAGGCATTCTTCTTCTTCTATTACTAAATATCAAGATATGATCTTATCCTCCACTACACTAAATATCAAGACATGATCTTATCCTATGTTTTGTTTCAAAAGCAACACACTAGATTTCTACTGGATATATGGTTACCATACAATGATCAATAAAGAATCTTGCAAAGAAAAACATCTTTATTAACAACACATTCAAAGAGTTTGAAAACATTCATATCGAATTAGTACCTCGAACGATGAACTCAGTTTCGGCAGAGCTTCTTAGGCAAATCCACCTTGATCACCTCTCTCTCTCTCTCTCTCTCTCTCTCTCTCTCTCTCTTATCCTCTCTGTTCCAGTAGAGCTTCTTAGTCAACTTCCACCTTTGTCTTCCACTCTCATGTTCGATAAAAAAAGGCTCACGACCTAGTAAAAAAAAAGAAAAAAAAAACTGAAAATAAAGAGCCACCACACCTTGTTCCCCCTCAAGAAAAATAATTTAGCATACAATGTTACAATGTAAGTCCCCCAAGCACAGTCGCTTGGCTTTATAGTAGGCATGTATAAAAAATCAAATACTATAGAAAGATACGAGGAAATGTATTTAGCAGAAAAAAGGCAACATTGACGTTCTGAAACGGGAGTCGAAAGAAATAAAAAGAATCCATATTACATTATAACATAACGCTCCCTCCAAATTCTTAATCCAAAATTTTCTTTTATATTTGGACTTATGATTATTCGCTGGAACATATTCCAAGTTCTAAACTCATCCATTCACATGCAATTTACCCGCCATATGAATCATTGAAAAAAATAACCAAGATATTTAAATATAATATAATTAAGTATAGAACATGCACAAAAATTAGAAAGTAATTAAAATTTACCACATTTCAACAGCTATTTTTTTTTCATTTTTTATTAGCTCGGATTTCGGAAAAAGTATTTATTTATTTTTTCGGTAGAAGAAATATAATAACGTTCAACAATGCACGGCGACAGCAATCAAAGGAATCCAACTTTTTAACTCAATTGACGTCACCCCTTTTCTTGGACTATTTTGCGTCCAATCACCCCTGTTTTTTTTAAAGCTTTTCTTGGACTATTTTGCGCCTAACTTCTTCTATGCTATACATATTTTATTCTCTCTATGTATTCTTTTTATTTCAATATATTGTTGTTTTACATACTTTCTTCTGACTTATTGGATATTGTTTTTTGTTTGATCGTACTATTAAGAGATTTTTCAGGTCTTGACTGATCAGATTCAATGAATCCCGTACTAATTTTCTTATAATTTAACCAGGTGAAATTAAGCATTGGTTACTTTTGTAAGAATGTCATGTTGATTTATAGATATTAAATTCATTAATTTGTCTTATCTTCGTTTTCTTAAAATTATCATTGCATGGTCTCTCCTTGATTTCGTACGCTATAAATTGCAATCAAAAGCCAAGATGTCACTATGTGGGGTGTGGTCTGAGTTGGTTGGTTAGTCATATTTAACTAACGTACAAGACCTAGCTATGGATTGATCTTTTATGGAGTTAATGCAGAGTTTATAATAATTAGCATGTGATGTAAGATCAAACGCCATTCCTCGATCTATGTTTCTTTAATAAGATTACTTATGTGATGTAAGAGCTTCCCACTCTACTTCTTGGCGTAGAAAAATAATTTGATGTTGATATCAAACTTATCATCTGTTTTATAGACAAACAAATGCATGCTATTAATTGATATTTCGAATTAGCACACGGGAACAAATAAATCGTGGTTTAATAAATACGTTTAAAAATGATGCTGATCATCAAATAAATTATTTATAAATTCATAAATAATTATTGGATGTATCGAAAGAACAAAACTAGTGCTCTATATCCGCTCTATACCGAATGTCCTATACATCCATATTTCACTTATGGTTATTATACATAAAATTGTTTAAATGAGAAAATCGGGTTTCAAATAATCTATATTTCGGATTTTAGCTTTTATATTACGTACATAACCATTAAAAGCTGAACTCAAGTTATTACAGAACTCACTTAGAACTATTCAAAATAATAACTTCACTACCAAGGTTTAATTTTAATTTCTATACTAATTTAATAATTTCTCTTTTTGAATCGAACAAAAAACAAAAAAGGATTTCCCCCATCGTATGCCCCAGATAGTCGTAAATACACTTAGTTGCGACAGCATACTGAGATTACTGATGGAATAGCGCTCAAGTCGTGACAAGTTTAAATCAAGATTCTTGAGATTGTCAAGGGAGTTGAACCAACTTGGGAGTTCGCTGTTTCCAAGTTTTACCAGATATCGTAAAGTTTTGAAGCTTGGGAGGTGCCGGAGAAGTGAGCTCTGAGAGGTAGCTTACCGGGAACATATGGATTCATTTAGTGGCAACTTTGATCCGGTGGCGATTCAAAGGCTCGAATCGATGTATTTCTCCAGCTGGGGAAGTTGTATTATCGTGGAAATGGGGCCGAGTTTCGGCAGAAATTAGTATGTTAAAAAGATTACTCGTGCTTGATAGCGAGTTGCATAGCTCGGTGCATGCAGTTTTGGTTTGCACGACTGCCTCCAATGTTATGATCTGTGTCATGCCTCCCAGGTTATCTACGAACTTGTCGTCTTCAGCTTAACAAAATAAATAAAAAAGAATGATATCATTCAACTAAAATAAATATTTATAATGAAATTTTAAATTATGTATAATAAATAGGAATTGAAGCTAAAAGACAATTTTATCTTATTAGGAGTTTGACTCGAACTATAATTACATTTTTTTAAGAAATTAAATTAATACAAAATGTAAAAAGAATTACTAATTACATTGTAAAGTTTAAGAGTTCAACGGAAGTGCTATCTATTTAAATAGGTAACACCGTACTACTTATCTTATTAACCGTAAGATATAAAATATACGATAGATTTAACAACTTGTAACACATTATTTAAGAAAGAGAATATTTCATATCTACCATATACGGTGGACAAGGTAAGTAGTACGGTGTTACCTAATTAAGTAGGTAGCACCTCCATTACCTTTTTAATATATCTCTCTCTATATATATATTTATATATATATATATATATATATATATATATATATATATTATAGAGGTGTCACTCACTATTATATATATATATTATAGAGGTGTCACTCACCATTGTATTAATACGGTGTCAAATATATTTTTAACTATAAGTTTTATAATACAATTGTGTTCCGCTATTAAACTATCCATATATGAATTGTAATGGCCCAAACCTTCGAGTGAATGAAAAATATATCTTAGAGTTCGAATAGTTACAATTCACACACATGCAATAACAAACTTTTATACATAATATTTTTTTAGCAGTTATAATAAATTTAAACTTCATATATATCATAATGGATAAAATAAATAACAAGTCAAAATATTTCATATCACACCTCAATTAGATGTATATATTTTTTTACATTATGATACAATGATCACAACATACACACAAATATACATGCACATGTTAATTAAAAAATAACATATTCAGGACGACTATAAAACTTTAAAGAAATCTCTATTTATCCAAGACTCGTTTCATTGTGCAAATTGACTTTATGAGCATCAATGTAACAACTCGACCATTTAGAAAAAAAAGGAAAGAAGTAAAAAAAAACGGGGAAACAAATAAAACTATAAAAGAAAAAAGAGGCAACGACCAGAGGGATTAATTTGTGATCAGCTATATTAATTCCTTATTCCACAAGATCATCTCTTCCTCTCCATTGTCTCTCTCACGTCATCTCTCTCTATCGATCTCTCTTCCTCTCCATTGCTCTCTCGTTGACAAGGTAAGGCAGACCATTGATAAGTTCAATAAGTGCATATATTTAAGCATATTAAAATCCCCATTTTATGACATCATGTTGTACTTCAAGATTCAATTTTTATTAAATATTTAAAGGAATGTGATCTACACAAGTTTTAAAATTTCATGAACTGGAGAAAGGAAGAAGCTGCCAACTGACCGTTGCTAGAATATGTTGAGAAGGGTTTCACAAAAGAGGAAGAATGCGATATGGTTAGTCTGTAACGACATGTAGAAGTCGTAGCACACTCTCTTATGATCATAGCAGTTGTTTTACGATCATAGTGCATTCACATCCAACCGTAACACTTCTTCTCACATATCGAAGTGGCATCATCAAGCTCGTAACGCATCTTTATGGGTCGTAGCACACTCCTCTCTGACCGTAGCATTAGTGTATGGTTAGTTAGTGATTGGTAGCTTCGTGAATAGTGATATAAAAGAGGTAATTAGGATTTTGGCCTCTCTCTTTCCTTTTTTGGATGGGGGCCAAAATTTGGAGGCTATTTTCCTTTCTTAGGGATTATAAAACTTGAAATAGGTATAATCAATGTTTTGTGTTCTAAAATTTGATTTATGTTGAATGTTAGTGTTTGAACTTGTGATTTCTAGTTTAATGATATTTTTTTCTCTCTTTTCTCTTTCTCTCTCATTATGTGTAGCTAATACTCCTTGTTTTAGGGTTAAATGAAGTTTAGAGTTTAATTGCTTTGGAATAGTGATTATGCATGTGTGTGATTCTTTTACTGGCTGAATGTATTGCTAGATTTTTATGAGATTAGCTATCCCAAGTCAATCTAGATTGTTAAGTGATAAAAGTCATCTTATTCAATTAGTAGTTTTTCTAAGTAAGATATATGAGTGTTATTTAAAAGGAAAATGCTCTATCCTCCTAAAAATTCTCCTAATAAAAAAGTTGATAAAATTACCACCCATGCCATTGTGAGGGGGTTAGGAGGATTATTAGGAGGATATAGAATCAGCCTATTTAAAAATATAAGTACCTAGTATTGCTTTTGTAGGGACTAGACGACACCAAGAGAGGAGGGGGGGTTGAATTGGTGTATTAAAATTTTAACTCTAAAAAAATTTAATATAACAGAAGAACCCACAAAACAATTTCAAGTAAAGTAAAATGCAAGGAGAAAAACAAACACAACAAGTTTGTTGATGAGGTTCAGCCAAAACCCTTGACCTACATCCCCGCTTCGATCTTCTCGATCTCGAAACCTCCGAAGATCACTATTTTTCCTTCTTCAAGGACGAAGGCTCCCTTACAGTTTTCTTCTTCTTTCTTGCTTTTGAGGACAAGGAGGAAACATCTTACAACTTTCAGCTCAACACTCGAAACACTCAAGACTTCCTTCCACTCTGAATTCTCACAAGAATGCTCTTAGAATGAGGAACTAAGACTTATCTCTTAAGCTCACAAGTTCTCAAAAACTAAATGACCAAAGTTAGTTCCCAAGAATCTTTGGACACATTTTTATAGTCTTACAAAGAGTCTAATCACCCTCTCTCAAGAAAACTAGCCGTTCATCGGAGTATAATACTTTTCACCTACTCCTCGATCAATCGCTTCTTCTCATCGGGTGATCGCAGCTCGGGTGAATTCAACTTTGAGTCTGTAGGCTAGTGCTTCGGTCATCCATAGTCCATCTTCGGGCATCCGAAATCGTTGGCTTCAGCCTTAGTTTATCAGCTCAACTTCCATAGGTCGTCCCATCCTTCTTTGGATGGCCTATATATTTTTCTTCGAATTTCTTCGAATTTCTTCGGTCGCCCATTGCTATCCCACTAAACACATCGGGTGACCTTTGCTTCTCTTTCATCTTTTCTTCAAGCTGGTTTGGTCGCCCACTGATGTTACACAAATCCATCAGACAACCTTTCTTGACTCGAACTTCTTTTCTTCAACCATTCTTTGGCCGCCCACTGATTTGACTCAAAGAATTCGGGCGACCTTTGTTCGGCTCCTACCTTCGGTTGATATCTTCAAGTCCACTACGGTCACCCACTGACTTTACTCAGAACACATTGGGCGACCTAACTTGCCTTTGACTATTTCCTTCAAGCTTGCTTAGGTCGCTAATTGATTTCTCACGAGTCCATCGGGCGACCTTTCTTTTTTTTTCTGAATTGCTCTGGTTATCCACTGATTCCACACTGAATACTTTGGGCGACCTTTCTTCTTTCTCTGAATTGCTTTGGTCGTCCACTGATTCCGCTCTGAATACTTTGGATGACCTTTGCTTCTTCCTCTGAATTATTTTGGTCGTCCACTGATTCCCCACTAAATACTATGGGCGACCTTTCTTTTTCCTTTGAATTTCTTCATCTTTTCTCTGAATTACTTCGGTCGCCCACTGATATCAAACGAATACATCGGGCGATCATAGTTGACAACTTCGATAGTTTTCCTCAAACTTCTTAGGTCCCCCACTGACTTTACTTTTACACATCGAGCGATATATCTTTCTTTCACTTCAAAACACCTTTACTTACTTTCTTCATAAGGCATCCACTTAACCCTGGAGCGCCCGAGTCTTCAATCGTTGAACTGTTGACCTCGAACCTTCGGTCGCCCACTAACTTCACACGTACACATCAGATGACCTATCTTGATCATTGTAGGTCATTTAATAACTCGAGTCCATCATTGGTCGTTCTATCTCTAGCTTTGATCGACCTTTCTACACTTAGTGATGCATGCATTTTACAACATATTTTAGGGCCTGCATTAGACATGATTTTGAGTCATTTTGACATTGCATGCATCTATTTTAGCATTTATTTGTTTAAATTATTTCAAGTCATGATTCTACACTTGTTGGTGATTATTTTGCAGGAAATCAACTGAAAAGGCTGTTCTGGAATCAACTCACAAAATGAGCGCATTCGGAACAAAGGAAATCAATTTTCAGAACCCATCACGGGCCGTGACAGCCCATTACGGGCCGTGATGAAGGTATAAAAGCAGCACCTCAACCGTCACGAGCCATCACACCCATCACGGCAANTTAGCTTGGCTCTTCTTGTAATAGATTAAGGGTTATCAAGGTGTGTCAGAGATGCTTCATCCTCTAGTGTTGCTTCTTCGACCAATTCGTCCATCATCACATCCAGATCATCCTTATCTTTCTCCTAAAGTATATTAACAAAGAAGCATGGAGATGTGTTCACTGGGTGCTGCAGAGCCTTCCCAGTGTTGAAAGAGACATCTTCATCTTCCACTCACAAGGTCAGCTTCCCGTGTCGGATGTTGATAAGAATCTTGCTCAATGCTAAGAATGGTTGTCCCAGTATAATTGACGCCATCTCCCCCACTTTCATGTTCATTACTGTAAAGTTGGCTGGGAAGATGAACTTGTCCGCCTTCACTAATACATCTTCTAGGAGCCCTCTGGGCTTTTTGGTTGAATGGTCAGCCAGTTGTAGTAGTACGCCAGTCTCAAGCTCTCTTGTCCCCATCTTCTGGTAGATGAAATATGACATCATGTTGATGCTAACACCCAAGTTGTAGAGGGTGTCGGTACGATGAAAATCTCAAATAAAGCACAAAATGGTGAAGCTTCTCAGATTTTGCAGCTTCTGCGAGAGGACCCTACGACACAAAGGGTGGTGGTGTTAGTTTAAGATTCTCATTTCCTCAATCCTTCTCCTCCTATTACTAAGTGTATCCTTGAGAAACTTGGCCCTGCCCGGCATCTGGTTAAGTAATTCATGAAACTGGATAGATATTATTATCTAGCTATTTGAACATCGATCTATCCAACCTATCCTTATTGTACTTTTTTGCATAAGGAGGTTGACAAGCTTTTGTGTGGATGGCGGAGGTGCAAGCATTGTCTCTTTTGTCTTGGTCCTGGACTCTTCAATTGCAGCTTTATGCGTCTTAATAGGGGGGGAGATAGGACCTTCCAACTAGAGTCCACTCCTGGTGGTGATGGCCTTAGCTTGCTCCTTTAGATTCTTCTCTGTATCGATAGGTAGGGAGCCGGGTTGCCTACCATCAATGATGTTCACCAGCTGCTCCAGCTAGTGCTGCACAAAAATTGGCTCCAGTCGAGCATTCATGATTCAGGTAGCCTCCACCGTAGAAATCGCAGATCACTGTGTTCACTTTAATGGTGGTGTCCCTCCCCATCAGCTGCTCCATCATCCTATTTAAAGCTTCAAGTTGAGCAGTGATGTGTGTGGCAAGCCCACCTGATGAATGCTAGCTATTTTTTAGGCAGCACCACATCATTCTGCCTATGGGTATGCGCCACTTTTTTCTATCATCTTAAAAACATCTTCAAGTGGTTTGTCAGAATGGTGCTTCCCACTGAGGTATCCAACAAGCTCAAGGAGGCTCTATTATAGAATGCCTGGATTTGTTCATAGAGTCATAATAGTTGTGTCAAGGGCCTTACAAAGTCTCCCCATACCCTTTTATAAATCTCATGTAGTATCGTATTAGGCTAAACAATCCCCTTAATTTTGCTACCATTCTTGGAGTTGGCCACTTCAATATGGCCTCAATCTTATTCCCATCTGCATGCACCCCATCAAATGAAATATATTGCCCCAAGTACTCAACCTCCTTCATAGCAAAGACACATTTACTAAACTTAAGAAAGCACTTATTGGTTTAAAGTTTCTAATACATCACTCGGATGTTGCATGTGCAACTTCTGGTTTGCAATGTAAATACGGATATCATAGGAAAAAACACAAATTTTCTTAGGTATAACTGAAAGACTTCATTCATCATCGCTCGAAAAGTGTTTAAAGAATTGCTAGTCCGAAGGGCATGACCAAATAGTAATAATGGCCATTAAGTGTATAAAAAGTAGTCTTGTGCACGGCCTCGAAATGTACAAGTATTTGATGATAACCTTCCTTGGATCCAAATTTGAAAAGAATAAGGCACCATTCAACTCCACCAACATATCTTCAATTATCAAAATTGATAATTGGTCCTTTATTGTCACCTCATTCAATGCATGATAGCTCATGCAAACCACCAAGTTCCATTTCTTTTCCCAACTACACATGTGAGGAAAACGGACTAGTACTTTGTTGAATTAGTCTCGAAGCGAGCATCTCCTCCACTTGCTTTTCTATCTCATTTTTTTAAGTATGTGTACTAAAAGGGAGCAACATTAACCAATTTTGTTTCATCTAGTTGAATCTAATCACAAACTCGGTTCGATGTTGAAGTCTTTGATTTTGTAATTACATCCTTGAATTCATCTAGTAACTTCAAGAGTTTTGGTGTAGCCTCTTGTNGTTTCATCTAGTTGAATCTAATCACAAACTCGGTTCGATGTTGAAGTCTTTGATTTTGTAATTACATCCTTGAATTCATCTAGTAACTTCAAGAGTTTTGGTGTAGCCTCTTGTTTCTATGATGGTGGTCTGACATCCTCCTTCCCCACATATATTGCAAATTGAATTCATCTAGTAACTTCAAGAGTTTTGGTGTAGCCTCTTGTATCTATGATGGTGGCCTGACATCCTCCTTCCCCACACATACTGCAAACATTTCTTTCCCCACTTTTCGTCCATGAATTAATGTGATGATCTCAACATGTTGTCCTTTTTTTCCTTGCAAAACATACGTGGGATCTAAGATAATATACACCATGGTTAATTCCAATTCCCTATTATGCATGCATAATCCAACATGTTTTTAGACTTGCATTGAGTATGATTTTTATTAATTTTAGCATAGCCTACATCCATTGTAGTGTTTTTTTGCTTCTATTTCTTCGACTCAGAAATCTACACATGTTTCAGTATTTGTTTGCAAAAAAACACATGGAGGTGCTAAGGAAAGGCTAGAAAAGACCAAACAATGGAAATGAGTCCATGCATAGATCGAAGGACCGAAATTTTAAGTTTCACGAGCCATATCACGATCGTGATAGAGAACCTACAGGAAGACTACACAGCATAATGGGTAGTAATGGGAGATCATGACCCCGACAAGAAACTCAATTCCGCACGTCAACATATAACGGGTCGTGAAGCTTATAATGGGTCGTAACACATAAAGTTGTGACATCAACAATTAGAATTGCGACCTTGCCGACAATGCAAATTACAAGGCATGGACATAATGGGTCATGAGAATGTCTCACAAGCCGTTACTGATGCATGCATTTTACAACATATTTTAGGGCCTGCATTAGGCATGATTTTGAGTCATTTTGGCATCGCATGCATCTATTTTAGTCATTATTTGTTAATATTCTTTCGAGTCATGATTCTACTCTTATTGGTGAATATTTTGCAGAAAATCAACTAAAAAGGCCAATGACTGGAACAAACTCGCAAATGCGCGCATTCGGAACAAAGGAAATCAATTTTCAGTACCCATCACGGGCCGTGACAACTCATTACGGGCCGTGATGGAGGTATAAAAGCAACAGTTTTAGCTGTCACGAGCCATTACGCCTATCACGAGTGATTCAGAGGCCAAGGCAACTTCGACATAATCCGTTATGGGACGTTATACGACAGTACGGGCCGTAACATAGGAGGTCACGACCACAACTTCACGTTACGACCTTGGCCGAAAGCTCCCAACTCAGGAACAATCCGTCACAGGCCATTACGGCTGGTTACGAGCCGTTACGGAGCATATCACGAGGCGTTAGGTGATATCACGACGCATGCAGAAGCGATGTCGTAGCTACAGTGAGATATTAGAGGCCGTGATGACTCATCACGGGCCGTAAGTATGAAAATCGCCTCGCGAGAAACCGGCTTGTGCACGATTTACAGGCCGTTACATTCCATCACGGGTCGTTAGGATGAAGACCAGAGGAAGATTTATATACTTAGGGGCCGCTATATTCTGTAACGGGCCGTGAGTGATTGTCGCAAATTGATATATTCGTGTATTCGATAAGAATTGACGGCCGGGAAGATTTCTATTCGATCCAGGACTCTAGAGATTTGATTGGCAGATGTTTCTGAAGATTTAGAAGAGGTTTTAAAGGGATTCTATCACAGCCATTGAACGAGATCGAGAGATTACTATGAAACCCTAGGGTATAAAAAGGAGGCTGAATAGAGATAGAAGATATAGATCATTACAACAGAGATACCCAGATTATTCTACAGAGGAGAGACAAATTTCTGAAGAGAAGAAGCCAGAGAGATCTACCCGAAGCCTTGAGCAGATTTCAGATCTTTGGGAGGCAAAGTTGGAGCGAAGAGTTGAAGATCTTCTGCAGAGATCTATAGTTTGATTTCTTATTTTCTTTGGAAGAATTATTATCATGTTCTGTTATCTGTATTAGTAAGTTCTGAACCCTTTTTTGGATTGAATCTTAGTTGATTTGTTTCTTTTAGAATATGCATGTTGTCCTTAATGCTTTCTCTTTCTCTGTGATGATCATGAAATTCTCTTATTAACTATTTAGTGTAATAGAATTCATGGTTTGATCTTTAGAAAAGAATTGATCTTTGAATTTTGAGTCCTAGCATTGCATATCCCAATCTGATTACTCGCAGGAGATTCAGATTGTGTGGCATGTTGATTGGGCTTGTTTAAGCGGTCAACAATTTAAGTTTTGCATCATTAAAGCATCTTAGATTAGGAATTGTTTGAGGTGGATTCGCTTGAACGTCCTCAACAAATCTGAACCTAGGGTAGGTGATTGCTTCTGTTTAGAGGATCATACTTTAGGCAGAACTTAGTCCATCATTAGAAGCAATTCTTGTCAATCTGAATTAGTGTTGAGAGTCCTAAATCTTCCAACTTAATCTGATTTGATCTCATCTGACCTCATCTCTGAAATTTTATCTTTTCTTATCTTTTCATCTCTGAATCAAAACTGAAATTAAATCTTTTATCTATTACTTTTGGAATTAGATAAGGCTAGGTTACATTAGTCCTCGTGGGTTCGACATCCTTACTCTTTACACTTTATTACTTGAACGACTAGTGCACTTGCTAGCATTTGAATTTGCATGTCAGCATTTTTCGCATCAAGTTTTTGGCGCCGTTGCCGGGGACTAATTGTTAACTTACTTGTCTAATTTCATTAGAAACTTGAGATTGTTATTTTCTGTTTTCTATTACGTGAGAATCATTACTGCATACCCTTTCACGTTTCTTTTAGTGTTGTGTTAATTTTCAGGTTATATCTTTCTACACAACTTGATCAATTTAGTACCCTCAATGGCAAAGAAACAAGGAAAATCAAAGGCACAAACTGAGGGCAAGAACAAAAATCTGAAGCAAGATGAAGTTCATGAGGGACCCAAACTTGAAAAGTGTGAAGCATCATCGAGCCATCAACTAGAAGACACACCTCAAATCATTCAAGTTGGAAGCAATCTCTCTAGATACATTGCTGGCAAGCCATCATGTCAACATCAAGAAGAAGATATATCAACAGATTCGCTTGCTGTGTTGACACGTATGGTGGGAGTGTTAGTGCAGAAAGTTTCCATGCAAGACGAATACATCAAAAGCATGGAGACTCAGATTTCAGAAATCAAAGGACACAATGCAGAGACAAGTGGTGTTCTCAATTCATCAATTGAGTCGAGGGTCAAGTTTGAGGACATGCTTAGTCAAGTTATATCTACAATTCAGCAAAAGTTTACCCAGCAAGACCAGCTGATCAAAGATTTGGAAGCTCAATTGACAAAAATAAAAGATTACAGCAAAGTAGTTCATGATCCTCCTTTGCAGCCAGAAAAATTTCAACTTAAATTTGAATCCATGGAAGCAAAATTTGAAGCATTAGAGAAGCAAGTTGCACAATTGTCTTCTCAAATTGCTGAACCTCAAGAAGCTGCTGAAGGACCATCTGTTGTTATTTGTCCATGCCACCAACAAAATTTTTATAACAGAAGGTGGAGACCTAGAAGATACTATCATCAGAGGAGATGGACTGCTCAGTGGAGGGTGAAGGAGACAAGTGAATATGTCATTGAGGATGGAAAAGTCCGAAGGAGGAGCTCGCCTTTGGAAACTCCAATCATTACAACTTCAGCTCCTATTCACCCACCACCACAGGAGAGAGGGACACCATCTGCATTATCATCACCAGCACCACCATCACCACCAAAGTCAGATGCACCAAGTTCATCCAAACAATGGCGACCGAAGAGCCCAACTCCAACTCAGCTAGAGGAGAATTTGAAAACACAAAACAAGGGCAAAGCAAAAATTACTACAGAGGGATACCACAAGTTGGAGACAATTGGTTGCATCATCACTCGTAATTCCCCTCATTTGTAACCTTCAATATCAACTGGAGGCGTCGAGTCTACGACGTTAAATAATGGCGCTTGTTGGGAGGCAACCCAATTCTATCTTTTCTTTAGTTTTCTTTTTAGTTCGTTCGATTTTAGTTAGGTCATTTGTTTTAGGATCTCTTACAGAATTTCTTCAAGTTTTGTTGTGATCAGGTCCTAGGTGAAGGAGAATTCCGAGCATAAAGAAGAGCTATCACATCGCTGAATATTTCAACTTCTAGCCATAACGCAAGCAATCTCCTACAAGTGCCTTTCTTCAACACAATCTATCAAATCCTAGTCCGTCTTCACCAAGATATCTGGTTGCTTTGTCAAGTTTTGAACCTTGAAACCGTCAGCATAGATTGAGCCTTGGCACCCTGCCAGTGAAATACCTGTTACATCCCGCAAGAAGCCATCACGACCAACAACAATTCATCAACACAACATTACGGGTCGTAACATTATATCACGGCCCATAACCAAATTCCTGGAGCCATATTCCAATGCATACGAGCCGTGAAGCTTCCATCACGGTCTGTGCCGTGAGGTTACAGTAATGTCACGGGCCGTGACTCAACATCACGGGCCGTAAGTCATTCTGGGTAGAATCTCCCACTTGAAAATTACCCGTCTCACGATCCGTGAAAATTCATCACGACTATCTTATAACACCGTAACATCATGTCACGGGGCGTAATATCTTATCACGACCTGTAAGTCACCATGTCCAGATGAGCTACCCCATTTTTACCCGACTTACGGGTCGTTACTTTCTATAACGGGCCGTGATGAACATCCGCTAGCCATCAGCAATGCATCGACCCTTCACGCAACCACAATTGCCTTCACGCGTCGCAAAGCATGACATCATGGGTCGTAACAAAATATCACGGCCCGTTACGTGCTACTATTTCAGTATCTGCTGCTTCTGCCTTGATCGTTACACCGCATCACACCCCAGGATCCATTCCTTCACGGCCCATAACCTTGTTTCACGGGTCGTGACCATCAAGGCAACTCCAGAACAGCAAAATCAAGATGTGGACCCAAGGTAACTTATTTCTATGCTATATATTTCAATCTATCTATTCAGGGAGGCATCTTGGGACACACATGATCATCTGGAGAGAATAATATTATGGTCCGAAGTATACATGATGGACCAGGCATTACGAAGCACATCTATTCTACCAGCTTCCTTAGTCATCACCGCCATAGTAGTAGATCATGTCGTGTATGTTCTTTTCTATTTTCTTGTCATTTTTTTTACTTTATTTTCATGCATTGTTACATCCCTTCGGTTAGGTCTAAACACTGAGGACAGTGTTCGGTTTAAGCTTGGGGGTAGTTGCATTCTCATGCATCATATTTGCTTAGATTTTGCATTTTTTTATATATTTTCTTTTACTACATTCATATTATTAAAAATCACAGAAAAATTTAAAAATTTTGAAAAAAAATCCAAAAATATCATTTACATCTTATAAACCCTTGCTAATATCTTATTGTCTTTCTTGTCAAACACAAGGATGTCTTTTAGATCTATGAAATTCAATTGCTACTCTATTTATTGTTTATCATTTGAGACTTGAATACTGGAACTTGAGTTTTGTTACTTAGAACTATGAATTCTTAGACGATAGTCTAGCTCAGCATTTTATATTTGTATTTATTTAGCGTTTTGAGTGATAGCAATTTTATTGAACATATAAGAATCTTTTGGGCTTATCATGAAAAAAAA
>LTAE01008525.1:0-10482 GCA_001647135.1 Pontederia paniculata | reverse complement strand
AAATCTTCCAACTTAATCTGATTTGATCTTATCTGACCTCATCTCTGAAATTTTATCTTTTCTTATCTTTTCATCTCTGAATCAAAACTGAAATTAAATATTTTATCTATTACTTTTGGGATTAGATAAGGCTAGGTTACATTAGTCCTCGTGGGTTCGACATCCTTACTCTTTACACTTTATTACTTGAACGACTAGTGTGCTTGCTAGTGTATTTAGAACGCATCAGTCACTGTTCATCGTCATGAGGCACAACTGAGATCACGACATCGAAGAAACTAATTTCATGGGTTGTTATTTCATTTCAGGGGTCGTAAGTATCAAAATTTGCACCTGCTAGATCTAAACGACGGACGCGTTATGGGTCATTACATTTTGTTACGGGCCATGACGACGTGGTTTTACTAGATGATTTACAAGCCTTTAAATGAATTAACTGGGTGTGACGAATGGTTCAGATTTGTATTTTAGGAATATTTGAAGAAGTTTTAAAGCTAGAGGATTCTTATCAACTCAGAAGCCTTGGGGATCAAGTAGAGACGTTTTCCTAAAGATGTGGATGAGTTTTTTAGGAACTAATCGCAGCAATTGATCTGGGTACGAGAGGAAACGAAGGGTTTCCATGTGATGAGAAGGAAAGGTTTCCTAACTTTTGAAAACCCTACTTTTTGAAGACCTTGAGCTTTATGCTAGCACTCGTCAACCTGTCCTTAAAACAAAGGATGTGGGAAATTGCTTGGAAGGAACGTTGAGGCGACCACTGTGCAGTACACTCGGATTGACGATCGAGTAGACTCTCTCGATGTCCAAAATAGTATATTCTTGTTCTACTTTCATGTTGGGATGATTTTTGCATTTTCTTATAGTGAACGACTCTTGTTATCTTTTATTTCTGGATTGTAATAGTTTAACTTCTAGGAAAGACTTGTAAACCCTTTTGCTAGTGTTTGTTATTCGTACTTTCATTTTCTTCATTAATGTGATTGCTAGATGCTTTGAATTGGATAACATTGATTATTAACTGGACTGTGTAATCAATCATTATATGCAAAGCATGACCTATCTTTTTGTACGATAGCTGCTACATTTGTGATCTATTGAATTATCCCAATAATGGTGATTTAAAAGTTTAGGGACACAATTTCATACATCTTTAAGTTTGATGTAATTTAATAGCAGAGTCGATAAGGAGTGCTCCCACTTTTGCTAGGCTTATGGTAGTTGGTTTACTTGGTAAGTGAAATCATATCTAATGTCCTTAATCCGTTTGGAGATTTGATCATGTGTTGTATTTTCTTAAACGGTTATTACAGAGGCTATCATACTTTTTCCCTAATCATCTTCATCATCCAGGTCCTAGTTATCACTGAAGTTATGTTGTCTCTTATTAACATTTTAAATTATATAGTTCATTAGCTATTTCTCATGGGACTGAAAACTATATACTCATTACATTATATTACTTGAACGATTAGTGCACTTGCTAGCATATATTTGTTTGTAATGAATTTTTTGCATCAAGCTTTTAGTGACGTTGTCGGAGAATAATTTTTTTGTCTATTCTAATTTCAATTTACTTTTAGACTTTTTACTTTCCCGACTATGAAATTTTTAGGAATACAACTCTTGTCACAGGCCAACAACTCTTGAGGATTTGAACCAAAGCAATTGATGTAACACTAGAAGCTCAAATCAATCATTGAATTTTGATCTAGAGATTGAGAAGACCATCCGACGGTAGAGAAGAGAAATAATACATGGTTGATAATCAAAATATATCATGGATTGAACACAATGAGGAAGAGATTGAGATGACAATGAAGGATTATGTCTCATCGAAATGTACTGATAAATATTTAGACAGATTCCTCAATATCTATAGCACTTTTAAGTACAATAATGTTTATGTTGATGTTGTTCGTTGACGCTTATTTTCCTTTTCTTTGCGATATAAAGAATTTACTTGGCTCAATACATTGCCTGCAAGATCGGTGAGGACTTAGGCACAATTGGTCGAGAAGTTCATTAACAAATATTGGCCACCTCAAAAGGCAACGAAGTTGAGAAATGAATTGTGATCCTTTGAGCAAGACGACGGGATGTAATGTTATTTGATGCATGGGATCAATTCAAGGAACTACTCGCTGGTGTTATTTTTCTCAGATATCTCAATTGGGCAAATTCATTCAAATAAATTTCATCTTCATTTGTTCCTTTCGACGAACACTCGAAAATCCACTTGAAATAGCCAATTGGAGGGGTTTCCACCCCCCCCCCCCAGATCAATTTCTTTTTTTTTTCGAAATCCGGACAATCGAATTCCTTTGTGGGAGTTTTTGGAAGGTTTCTTAAATGGACTTTGCCTAGGTGACAAGGACAAGCTAGATGTCTCAACTGAGGTACTATCATGGGCAAGAAGCATCCGAACCAAAATTATGATCTCATTGAACATGTGGCGCTCAACTCCTAGAGAATCCAATGCTTAATTCAGAAAACTGGAGCCCATAACATGGAGCAATATGGAGTAGTGACTAAAATGGAGTCATTAAACAAGAAGTTTGAATTGTTTATTTACATGACTCACCGTTACAAACTATGTTGAGTAGGGCATCAAAGTTCATATTGTCCTAGAGGGAATTCCTAGGAGAACAATCAGGTCGAGAACATTAACTTTTTTTTCCAATCCTTTGGGAAACACATATAACCCAAACTGGAGGAATCACCCCAACTTTCCATGGAGACAAAAACAATGACTACAATTTCCACAACCTGTCTATAATAGGAATCTATTTCAACCTCTCCATAACCCATCAACAATTGCAAACAAGAGCAACCTGGAGGAACTAATGACACAATTCATGTCAACTATGGAGACCAAGATGAACAACAATAATGAATCCATATACAACTTGGAGCATCATGTTGGACATATAGCCAACTCATTAACTAATTGTACACAAGGATCCCTCTTGAACAACACTGAGAAGAATTCAGTCATCCTCCAGAAACATCAACTGATGTTGAGGTAAAAGTCCAGCTAATGATTATAACTTAGAACTGTTATACCTAAACCCTTTTCTTGTAGTTAGTTTTCTTTTTATTTTACTCTCTTATAGTTAGGATTGTGTCGCAATAGTCTTAGTTAGTGTCATATGACCAACTAGTTGGCCTTCGAATTAAATCTTTACTTCTATTCATATGGATATTCAAGTAACATGCCGTTACACATTGTCATGAGTCATGAGATCCGAATCTAGTGAATCTTTACCACACATCAAAAGGTTTATAGGACCAATTACCCTAAGATTTTTGATATCACGGGTCATGACACTTGGTCACGACCCATAACGACTGCTGAATATTGATCTCACGACTACCATCCAACCTTAGCATCACGTCATCCGGACTACCTGCACCGCAACTCTGACATTATGTGTCATGATACAATTTCATTAACTCTTGAGACTGGCCAGAGGCCAAACCACCCATGTAGTGACCAATTACATTTAGATCATGACCTGTAAAATCTTATTCTTGGAGTGGACTTGAACCGAGTCTATCACGGCCCGCCACATTAGAAATTATAGATGTGGCCGTAATGGTAATTCAACATTTAGATTGTTACTAGTCATTACTATGTATTACGACCTGTAAGTCCCTTGTTTACCATTTAGACACATGAAACCCATGAGTTACGACCAAGTTATACACCTCACAACCATCATTACAATCTATCATATGGTTAATCATGAGCCGTTACCTGTGGTCACGAGATGTGACAAACAACATTTAACGGCTGCACCTACTCGACATCTCATCTAATATGTTCAACACCCAACTGTCCCATTTTAATGACCATGCCAGACTTAAACGCGCCATGACACATCCTCACAACTAGCTGAAGGACCAGTCAACAATTCCCATTAAATCCCTGGATGTGCATGTTATGATATGGATAACTACAGTTTCATGGGACGTTATTCTGTGTCACGGCCCGTAGGTTCTCAATTTTATGCTCTAGACATATGAAATCATCCAGAATCATGACCAATGAAGTTACTCCACGACCCTCATCATGAACCTTTAAATGTAAGTACCATGGGTCATTACCAATCATCATCAGCCATGACAGGCTAGAGTTAATTCACCTGATGCCTCGTCTGTAGAGTTCAATCGCCACCTTCACACATTTATGGCCATTACGATAAACGCTTCACAGTGACCCATGACTTGACCCTCATGGATGCATTGAAATCCATGCACGATTCACAACTCATAGAGGCCCAATTTTCATGCCCCACCACCACCATCACTAGCCATTATTTCACAGTTTTCCTCTATATATACTAACACTATGCATTCTTTCATTTTCATCTAATCGGACACCAACGATATTTCACCAGTCATCTCACATCATGGGCCGCAACCGCTAATTTCACGGGTTGTTACAACTTGTCAAAACCCGTGACTCTGCGAAAATGAGAAACAAGACCTGCTGACGAGGCAATGACTCACCTTACGTATCACAACAATCCATATCACGACCGATGACATCAGTAACAGGCCGTGAGAAGTTATGGCAAGCTCCAGTCACCTTCATTGCACCAAATTGAAGATGCGACACGTCCAACGTGGACCGGGAATCAAGAAAGAAGCACCTTGTCTCATCCTGAGGCCATCGAAGACGTTCCAGCACTCTTCTTTCTTCGATTGGCCCCACCAGATTCGTGCACGATGCCACGATGATCAACCACAACCTGCAAGGTTCAAGTTACTCGGCAACATCACCCTCGACTATTTCATTCGACAATGGTTTCCAACTTATGAAGATATCTTGTTTGAGTTTATCAGCTCCTTTGAAATGAAGAACACCAATGGAAATAAAAGACCGTCATACTCTAACAGTACAACACTGAGTTCTGCCTCTCCTTGGTTGAATTCAATGTAATATATCAATTTCCTAGCGAGGGCCATATATGCATACCTAAGGAGTTAGTTGTTGCTAATTTCTGGAAGAGGTTCCTTGGTGTTGATCATCTCATCTATCAGCTGGCCAAGAGCAACATGATGCAGAATTCGGTGTTCTGTTATGTTCATCAGATCTTATCCAACACCATCTTCAGGTGTGGAGACGACAACGACTCAATGACTGAACCTGGGATTTTCTTTATCTACTGTATGGTGACCCACACACCAGTGAACATGGGAGCATTCTTGGCGTGCACTTTTCACAGGAATTCCTAGAAGGACGAATGGACTATTGTGATTGGCGGGCTGATTATACCGACCATGCAACACCTGAAGCTCGACCTAGGGGAGATCAAATTTGTAGACGATACGACATTTTTTTTACCATCACATTGTCCAAGCTATGAAGTTTGGGGGAGGGAATCATAGAGAAGTTTACATAGAGTTATACTTCAAGGATTCCGTCATGGTTCTCCCCTGCTTTGAGACAGGGCAATTTGATCAATCTAGAGAGGACTCTTCTTCCTACTGATGCACCACCTCCGATGCCGATTGTTCCACCTAACCGAACACCAGGGCCTTTCACTTTGAGTAACCCTCTTACATAGATGTCGACCCTAATGTCGTGCATGTTACTTACGATTTTTCTTTTATGCATTATATCTTGTTATCCATGTAAAGTGACATCAAGGACATTCATGATCACCATGAGAGGACTGAGGCCATGCTCTAGTGCATGCACGACTACCATGTTGACCATGACCATTATGGAGCATTAGTACATTTGACTTACCGCACCCACCACTGCCACCTCATTGACTTAGGAGTATATCCAATCATGTCTTTTTCCTTTTATTTTTTTTTATCAAGTCATTTTCTATTTTCATGCATTGTATCCTTCGGCTCGGCTAAAACAATGAGGCAGTATTCAGTTTCAGCTTGAGGGAGTAGCATTAACATGCATCATGTTTTATTCTCACCTATGCACTACATATTTGCTTTACGTACTACATTTTGATCCTTATATCAAAAATCATAAAAATTGAAAAATTTTCAAAAGCACAAAAATACCATTCATCATCTTATTGTCTCATGGCTTAGTATTTTTACTCTTCTTGGGTAATTTTCAAGGACACCCTATTAGATAGCGAAATTCGAATGCCATGAAAATTTATCATTTATTGCCTTAGTATTGGGAAATACGGAATGATGATTGTTGCTAAGTAGAACCTTGGGCACTTGAACTAGGAATTCTTGTTAGTACTCTCTTGACATTCTATGTTCAATCTTGACAATAATTGCCTATAATTGATCGGATAAGCGTTTGTTGAGCTTAATTATGAAAAAAATGGTAACATCTAAAAGAAAAGACGTTGATGAACTATGTTATTTGGAACATTGGTGCGTTCGGCCAATTAGGTCCATAGGGATTCTTGCTTGGTGATCTAAGACGATCTGGTTTTGGATCCACCGATCGAAAGCCTATTACATGGACCACCTTGTGCAATATGAAGAAGTGCACTAATAGCCAAATCATTGTTGAGTGTCAAAACCTTCATTTAGAACTTGAGAATGTTTGGAAGTAAGATTGAGGAGTGCTTCAACACCTATTGCCCTAAGGTCATCTGGTTTGGGAGTCATCAGTCGAAAGCCCGCTAAGCGAACTTCCTTGTGCAATCTTGATTGAAGGCTAGAACTCAAATAAAATAAGCTCAGTATACACATATTTTCAACATTGATGCTCTTATTTGATAGGATGGATATTGTTTCTTATATAGGGTTGAACTTGAATGAGTTTAAATATGTTTAAATACCAGAAGTTCTATGAGGTTGGGTTACTCGAAAGTGGAAAGGCGCTTTGGTTATGAATGCATAGAATAATTGTACTAGAAAAGTAGTTATTATACCAGGTGGAAACAATGATTGGACTTATGTATTTTGAGTTTTGCCTTGAACCTTGCTTCAGGACAAGCAAGACCCTATGCTTGGGAAATTTGATACATGCATAATCACATATGATTTTTGGCTTGCATTGAGCACGACTTTGGTTAATTTTATAATATCATGTGTTTATTCGCTTTTATTTCATCGAGTCAGGAATCTACAAATGTTTCAATATTTGTTTGTAGAAAATCACATGAGGAGCTAAGGAAAGACTAGAAGAGACCAAATAATAGAAGGGAGTCCATGCACAAACCAAAAGACCAGAATTTCAAGTTTAACGTGTCGTGTCATGGGCCATTACCGTTCACTATCACGAGGCAAAATTGAGATCACAAAATGGACACAACAGAATGAGATCAAAGAAACTAATTTCACGGGTCATTATTTCCTTTCGTAGGCAATAAATATCAAAATGCTCTGGTTAGATATGAACGATGCACACATTACGGGTTGTTAAATTTTATTATGGACTATGACGTCGTGTTTTTATATGGTAACTGGATGATTTACAGTTCGTGAAATGAAGGAACGGGGTGTGACGAATGGTCCATATTTGTGTTTTAGGAATATTTGAAGAAGTTTAAATCCCAAAGGACTCTTATCAACTCAAAAGCCTTGGGGATTAAGTAGAGATGTTTTTTTAAAGATATGGAAGAACTTTTCAAGGACCAATCGCAGCCATTGATCTAGGTATGAGTTTAAAGGAAGGTTTTCCATGTGATGAGAGGAAAGGTTTCCTAACTTTTGAAAACCCTAGGGAAACTCTAACCTAAGGTGTTGGGGCTATAAATATACCTCTTGAAGACCTTGAGCCACATGCTAGGAGCAGTCAACTTGTGACTTGAAGCTAAGGGCGTGGGATTGTTTGCAAAGGACACTGCGGCACGCCTGCACGGTACAATCGGATTGAAGATTGAGCAAACTCTCGCGATTTCTAGAAGAGTAAATTCACATTCTACTTTCATGTTGGGATGATTTTTTGTATTTTCTTATTTTGAACAAATTTTATTATCTTTTATTTTTGGATTGTAGTAGTTTAATTGTTACGGCAGACTAGTAAATATTTCTTGCTAGTGTTTGTTATTTGTACTTTCGTTTTCTTCATGAACATGCATATTAGATGTTTTGAATTGAATTAGATTGATTATTAATTGGATTGTGCAATCAATCATCATATGCAAAGCATGACCTATCTAGTTGTTCCGTCGAGCACTGCTTGGTTTGTGATATATTGAGTTATCCCTGTAAGGGTGGTTCAATAGTTTAGGGACACAATTTCAAGCATCTTTAAGTTTGAGTAATATGAGAATAGAGCTGGTAAGGAGTGCTCCTAGTTTTGCTAGTCTTAGGGTAGTTGGTTTACCCGATAAGGGAAATCATATCATAAGTGTCCTTAATCCATCTGGAGATTTGTTCATGTGTTGTATTTTCTAAAATGATTACTGCAGAGGCCAGCATAGTTTGTCCCTAAACATTTTCATCATCCTGACCATAGACATCACTAGTTATCATTGAAGATCTTTTACTTTATCATTTTTACTTGTTTTAATTTTATTAATTGAATCAAATCTGAATCTATGTTGTCTCCTATTAACCACTATAATTAGATAGTTCATTAGTTGTTCCTCGTGGGATCGATAACTCTATACTCGTTACATTATATTACTTGAATTAGTGCACTTGCTAGCATATATCTGTCAAGACCTACCAAAATGCTGCAACCACAACATCCCTAACACCAAATCCACACCCTCAATCAGTAGAGCACAAAATGGGAAGGATTTTACCCACAATTCCACTTATTCAATTCTCTCTTTACATTCCACCTTTTGAACGTTTGCCAATCGAATGCGAAACATTGGGGTATCGATGAATAAGCTTAGTTTTCTTGCAACCTACAAACTTGACATTTAAGCTAGAGTCACTAGGATTGCATTCATACTCCTTTTATCTCTCCTTGAAAATGGATAGTCAGTGTGCCTAACTTCCCCACTAAGGCATTCACTTAAATCATTGGATCATTTATATTAGGTTCATCGAACAGATCATCCATTATCTCATGTGTATCCTCTTCATAAATTGCTATTATTCCTTTGAGCATTGTTTCTGTGTTCTTGCAACGATGGCTCAATATTATTTTTCATCGCAATTAAAACACAACCCTTTTCCATGCTTCAACTAAATCATTGACCAAGTTGAACGTCGATTACCCCCCAATTTTTCCACCTTTCTGAGTTTGTTAATAAAATCCCATAAAGTTGATCAATGGACTCTTTCATCCCTTGGAATTGCTCCAGCAATGTTTTCATCTCTCGTGGCAAAGAGTGCACTTTGAACATTTGATAAGTGGTTAAAAACCTTAATTATACACCACTATCGTGTCACCTTTTTGCCCTAATATGCATGTGTTTTAATCACTTATAATCACCTTTTGATCCAGTTGCATGATTTTCATATTAGCATGCCACAATTTTACGTTTTATTATCATGATGTTATGTAGATTTTGATTATTTTTGAAGGAAAGTTGTGAAATAATCAATTGTAATCACCTTTCCATATTCGGCCGCTGTCTTGCTGAAGAAGGAAACATTAAATCCCGTAATTTTAGAAGGTGATTTGAAGAAGAATTTGAATTTGAATCGGCAAACAGATTTGGAAAGTAACCAAATGAAAAAAAATCAAGTAGTTACTCCTCTCAACTTCACCGTCAAACAATTCAGGAAAGGGTTTAAAATTCAAAATGATTAGATGTTCCCTCATCTATGTTATTTGATATTTCAAAGAGAAAGGAACCCTTCCCCATGAAATATTATGATATTCAAAAGCGGATAAAGAAGGAAGGTTAGGAGGAGAGAGAACAATAGATGACGTGGTTAGAGGAGATAATGCAGTTAATTGAATTAAAGGCAATAGAGGAGATGAAGACACCAAGTACAAGAAGCTTTATAAGGTACAACATTTAAAGAAAATGTTTTGGAGGGTTACTTTTGGGAAAGAGGCAGAAGACATTAATACATCCATTTTTCTAAATTTGATGATTTTTGAAGAAATGTCTATATTTTCCCTCATCAAATAGATTTTAACTTTTTAATTCTGAGGCTCTATGAAGCTCGAGCGATACTCTCTGAATTTCTATTTATGAATCTTTCCTTATGAATTTTTTTTTATATATGCATCTTGAGTTCATTATAATCATGATATGAGTTCTAATGATTAATTTCATAACTATTTTAATCATATGATCATCCCAATAATTGTAGTTTCCGATTTGGGCCAATGCTGAGAACGATCGCTTGAGGTCATGTAACCGAGAAATCTTTCACAATTGGAAAACTATCACCTATGATGTCACCTATAACAGCTCCTGTTTATAGGGTTGTGATGAGCATAGAAATTTATTTTGCACTTTATTTTCTTTGAAGGAATATTTCTTTGTGAGAGTATTTGATGTATCTTTGTTGTAGGATCTAAATGTCGCCAAGAGGGGGGTGAGTTGAATTGGTGTATTAAAATTTTTGACAATTTCTAAAATATTTATCTTAGCGGAAGCATGCAAATACAAATATAAA
>LTAE01008524.1:0-20396 GCA_001647135.1 Pontederia paniculata | reverse complement strand
AATATTGAATTGCATATCTTCCATAGATCAGACTCAGGATCACCTTTATTTGGATGTGATACTATTTCGTCTATAAAATCCAACTTATTTTTGGCACACAGTGCATATTGAATTAATCTATACCAAGTTGGACAAATATTATCATTCAACAGGAATGAAAACAAGTTATTCCATGAACTATCAAATGAATTCAGAGAATAACAAGAAGATGACTTGACAATATGATCTATTAATGTAGATACTCCTGTCATTGAAAGCCAAGGAGAAACAAGAATTCGATTTAAGAAAATTGGATCTCGTTCTGATACCATGTGAAAATCAGAAAATTCACAAGAGAATTCAAGAGAGAAGTTACAGATAAATAACAAAAATAAATATGATCAAAATCTGATCTCATTCTTTTTCTCATTGACTTTGGAGTTTATATAGACAAATAAAAAATAACTATACAAGAATAAAATTTGTTACAGAGATTTTAATGATCATATCTTCTAATGATTTGATGGTTCTTCTGACGATTTGATGGATCTTCTACCAAGTTGTTTAGATTTTTCAAATCTAATACATACTTTTCTCACGAATTATTTTCATAGTTTCGAAGATAACGGCACTAGTTTTTACTTTTAATTCAGGTTTTTTTTTGGAAAACTTTATAATCATTTTTACAATTTAAAAAACTCTATTTTGACTATAATTTTTTTACGTAAATTTTACATAAAATAGGCGAGAGAGAGAAATCAACACATATAGAAAATACAAATTTATGAAGTTCACTCTTAACTAGACTATGTTCTCGAACGACGATTAGAGTTTCTTTTGATGTGAAAAATAATAGATGATACAATATACAGAGTATTTTAAATCTTAGGAAGTTTATATATGGACGTTCAATACAAAATAAAAAACATAAGTTCTAAGGTTATTTGAATTTTGAGAGCTTCGTCCCGGAGCCTCCGCAAGGGGATCTCCCCTAAACCCCCATCAAGCCCCACAGGGGATCCTCTTGGAGACCCCATATGGGACGAGCGAAGCCGCCCCAATTATTCGAGCGACTGCGATGCGCAAAGAGTTTTCACTAAGTTAAAATTAAAAGCATTATCAACAGTAAAAAAACAATTACATACTTAATTATTGTATATTCTATAACTATAAAAGAATAAAGTATATATAGGAGAAAGAGAAATTACTAAGATGCTAGAGTAAATAAATATTTTATATCTATAGATCCCATAAAAAATGATGTCATATTTGTAAAATAATTCAACGAAAATATTATGACATAACCAAATATTTTAGAATTTCGAACTAACCAATATGGCATTAATTCGAAGTTCAGGTTCGCTAATCAGTTAAATTAATTAATAGTCGATAGCATTAGAGATAGTCTTAATTATGGGGTTCTCCTTCCAATGAGATATAGTTATAATAATGTTACTGCTTTCTCATTTTGCTTTATTATGGTGCTTTTGGTTCACGGGGGGACATGTCATATGTGGTTGAGGATGAGATTTAGGACAATTAACAGGACAGTAAGCTGTAAGTGAGTTGTAATTAATTGATTTGTATGACAAGTGAGATTAATTGTTTTGGTTTAACAAAGTGCAACAGGTACAGTAATAAACACTGAGCCGAGATGACTCGAAGATTCTGCTGGTTGGAGAGCACTAGGCGCCCACTACATACGGCCTTGTGGTGCCGTTCATGTGGATTATGTCGGCAACTTGATCGTGTGTATATATATATGAAACTGAACATAATCTCACTCTTAAATTTAAGAGCATGTTTGGATATATCGTAAAATCTCTGAATTCGTGAAAACCAGAGTTTTCTTTTCTGTTTGACGAAAAAAATTATAAAACATTATTTGACTACAAAATTTAACCAACAAGAAATTGATGTTTTACTATGATTATTCAGTAAAAGAATTATCAAGTCGTACTTTCGAATTATTTCCATTTTGTTTCTTAGTGAGCTCCAATTGAGTCACATCGCATTGCGGTAATAGGATAATTATGATAGTATGATATTTCAACTTTTATAGTTTGTTATAACACATACCTTTATACTACAATGTTACTTGTAACGTATTTATTTTTTAGTAATTATAATATTTCGTATATCATCATAATTATAAGTTTTGACAAAGAGCAATTAAAATTTTTCCATAAGAAAATCAAAGTGCTTTTTAATCGTGCTAAGTTTGCAACCAGCCGATATACTATATAATAATACAAGCTATTAATATTGTATTGCAATTATATTATATAACATATATCCAAACACGGATGGACCCAGGGATAAAATATAAGTGCCAAAATGTATAAAAGTAAAATAAAAAAAATCAAAGGGGGAAAAAATAATAAGTCACTAATAAAACGACCTCATGATATAAATCAAACTCACCTAACTACTTAAGTTACTACATAATTTTGTTACTTTTTTAATATTTTATTTATATATTTACTTCAGTATATATATATATATATATCGAAAAATGCGGGGGGGCGGCGTGGCCCATGGTCTACGTGGGTCCGCCCCTGCAAACACGCTCTTAATTTGTTTATTATCAGTAAGTATATTTAGCTTCGAGTTTAGAGGATTTCTAGCCAATGTTGCTTTAGATACCTTCGAATAAATTACTTTGCATCTTGTGCCACAAAAAAGAATGAGACATGAGGTCCAGGATATTTGTGAGCTCCTTGCTAATCTCTTTCTTTGGAAGTATGACTCCCTTGTATTCATTATTTCCAATGTCGAAAAATACAGTCCGGGAAATCTATTTCATATATTGGATCAAAATTATAACTGAGTTCTTAGTGAGCTGCAATACCATGATTTAGATCCGAATGGAGTCATCAACAATATGTTTGGAACAGAAACATATCCGCTCATGTGTATTGGCGATCCAAAAACATTATCAATCTCCTTGAGCATATAACCAAGTAGTCAACAAGCAGAGCCATCAAAAGAGAAGGGCTCAAAGATCATACGTGCACAAGATATTGGCAACCTTACCAAACACGTTCTTTGGTTTCACCTTACATACGTACACATGGAATGATGTTTCAACCATCACACGACTGAACAAATTACAAGACTAGGAAGGGGCATTGCTTTATCGCATGTTCCGGAATCAACTTCGTCACAAGTTCTGATGGGACTCCTTTCAACTCTGTTCAATCAGACATTACAACCAATAGAAAAATATGAACCTTTTATCACAGAAAGTATTCAAATAATGAAGCAATCGTAAGCAGCCTGCATAAATAACTTACCATGAGCCTTGAAGTTAAAGAGAGGTGGTAGATATCTGCCATTTGGTAGACGGGTATTTGGATCTCGAAGCTCGTCAAAAAAAGGATGGACCAAGGCTTCCAACTGCATGAATAACAAGTATTTTCAGAAATCTATAATCGAAGATTGAACGTTCCCATGTCTGAAACCCAAGAAAAGTATGACTCATATGTACTCACAGCAGTGCTTCTTAAGTTTGGCGAATACTGAAGGAGTCTAGAGACAAGATCTACTGCTTCTGGTGGCATTCGTTTGTGGAAGATCTGATAGAGAATGATAATGTTCATACTTGGATCGAAATAAGAAAAGATTACAACATACACATGAGAATGTACCTTATGCCACGGGTGAGCTTTTATCTGTGGAAACTTAAACTCCGTGTAATTGGGGTTCATGCATTTAATCTCTTCTCTTGTTGGAGTACCCAGAATCTAGAGTCACAATACAGTTCTGTGAGATTACCAACGATACTGAGGTACAGTAACTCTCATATGGTGTCTGAATGGGAGTACCTTGATAATTTCTACAAGTTGATCGACTCCACTCTCACCAGGAAAAAGAGGCTGTTTTGGTATTGAAAGAAGATTACAATGCATAAAAAGAAAAAAAAAACTAACCCGACAGCTTCAGGTTAATTTCAACATGAGATCTGAACCTTACCTGTCCTAGAAGGAGTTCAGCAAGAACACAGCCAGCAGACCATATGTCGATTGCTGTGGTATACTCAGTAGCACCAAATATAAGCTCAGGTGCTCTATAATATCTAGAACAGATATATGATATGTTTGGTTCTCCTTTAACCTGGGGAAATGTGAAGAGCGAACATGTCTAACCAAACATAGTCTACAAAGAAGCATGAATTTCAGTATCACAAAATAGAGAGATACCAAAACTTTGGCACTTCCAAAGTCGCATAGTTTCAGCTGATGAGTATGTGGGTTAACCTGTCATAAAATGACCTCCATAAAAGTGCTATTCAAGGTATATGATGATATAAGATACAATACAATAAAGCCATGTACTTTTTTAGGGGATAAAATTGATACTGAAATGCAAACTATTATGTAGAAATTATCGTCCTAGACATTGCATATGCATGAAAATAAAACACCGTTATGTTAAGTGTTAATTGTGCCGACTAAGTTGAAACCTTTTTCGTATGAATCAAGTATTTTTTTTCTTTATCTGAGTGAGACGAAACAAGAAATTACTTCATTGCATATATTAATATATCATGTTTCAAAAACAAAAATGTTAGTTGTGGGAATAGTTTACTCTTTATCAGTACAAGAAAGATGATTCCAACAATACCAGAAGATTTTGTGGCTTGATGTCCCTGTGGCAGACTCCAATGCTACCATGAATATAAGCTAATGCTCTACATATCTGCCAATGGATGAAATCAGAATAACAGTAAGCACTATTTTGTAAACATCATACAGAAAAATATCTAACTGATGGAGCTTTCGTTTCTTTTGGAAAAGAAACAAGCCAACAATGGAAAGAAAAGCTTAAGGAAAAGAAAGAAACTCATACAGGAAATAGAGGATTGTATCTCTGCACTGATAGTCTCATGATTAAGTAGATAGTTAATGAAAATACAACGATGGTGCAGATTTCTGAGATTCATGCTAACCTGATACATGTAGAGTTTCACATAAATCAATGGCATGCGCTGGTTCATTTTGTTGTAATGTTTGATTACACGATGAACAGTTTCAGGTACATATTCCAGCACCAAGTTAAGATAGAGTTCATCCTTTTCAGTAGTTGAAAAGAAGCAATGCTTCAAGCAAACAACATTGGGATGATCAAGCAGACGCATAGTCTGGAGCTCACGGTTTTTATATCTCTTGTCTTGAAGAACCTTCTTTATGGCAACTGTCTCACCAGTCTCTAGACATTTTGCCTGGATTATTTGGAAAAAAAGAGAAAATGGAATATCATGTGAAAGAAGCAAGGAATGGTATAATCAGCAGCAGTATTCTGAAAACCTCAGTTGATACTAAAGCATTGTGGCTCCTTGCTAAATGGGAAATGGCCATAGGTGCATAATGAGAAACATTCTATGTAAATGAAGTAAATGCAAGGATATAACAAATTACCTGGAATACAACCCCAAATGATCCATGACCAACAGCTCGCTCAGCCATGTAGCTAATGGTCTGCATTTATTCAAAATGTTTATGTCACAAAAAAGATGGTTTTGATAAGAGTTTACCATATAAATGTCGATGATACAATCAGAGGCGGCATACTCAGCGTGATTGGTGGATTTACCTGTTTTGGTTGGCCATTTCTGCCACCAATAGTTGTCACGATAATATGGCCTGTTTCTGTCCCATTTCCATCAACCACGGTAGCTTCAACCTCCTGGAATAAGACCAAAACTAAATACCAATCACATGGGAATTAAACTAAACAAAAAATGGATTTAGATGTTAAACTGGAGCATCAATTACTTTATCATCTCTTATTTTCATGTCATTCATTTCATCTGGCAACCTATCTACAGCAATACTGCTGCTACTGTTGTTTCTCATTCCTGAAGATGGCAGCATACTCATTGAAGCCATCTGATATAAATGGAAATCTACAAGCGCCTAATGCCAATCCTTCATAAAGTCAATGTAGCTGCAAATCACCTGGTCAAATCATTGATTAATCAATTATCGAAAAAAAAAGAACTCAAGCCAATTGCAAATGTATTAGTGCAAACCTAGGAAAGAATTGTGCCTAAAATATACAATCATACACCAATGCCATAAAGAATCGCATCGATATGAACAACTTGGAAGACAGTCATTCTCAATAGTTGCAAAATCTAGAAAAACATGAAGTTAATTGCAATATATGCATGTTTTTTTAGGGGAAAATGAAGCACCTGTGCATTAGAGACAACAAGGAAAGAACCACAAGAAGATTCACACATAGGAAAAGAAAAACATGTATCTGCATTCCTAACCCCATAGCAATCCAAAAATCCACTACTTGGTCATCAAAAACATCTAGGGATTTTTATACCAGGTTTCATTATTCTTTTGATATTTTATATGCATATGCCTGATTCTATATCAATGTGTTTCATTTTTCATTGACAACTCTCAATTAGCTCAGATCTTGAACAAAGGACAGCTTAGTTAAAGTATTATTAGTTGTAACCAGTAAACTGGTAGAATGCAAAAACTATATGTAGTATTGTGAAACAGCTTTATTATTTAACAGTTTTGTTTCACAAGAGGATCAGACTAGATGGACACATGAAGGCGCCCATTCTGAGCAGAGTATCCTTCGACCTCGATGGCTGGACAAGTCTTGCGGCATTTCAAGATACTCTGCATCGCATTGAGATGAGAGATGCGAAGGACCTGCATGAATTATCAGACTACATTGAAGCAATATGATAGACCCGTGCGAGTGACATGAGCTCTCCAACCAGCTCGTGATACATTCTCAGATCAGCAAGCCAATCGCATCATCTGAACACAACCTTATACACTCCCCTAATGTATTGCGTAGGGAAGGATATTTGTTTGTATCATTTTCCATCAAAATATTACGCATTATGCTTGGATCTAAGGACTGTTTCACCAGCTCAGACATCAGGATATCAGCCTGTCTTTGAATACACTTTTAGTGCTTGAGATGATACAAATTCCTCTTATTATATGGCCAGCACTTTTTCTTCTTCTGTAACCATAATTTTGATGCCAGTTATCAGATGACTGTTTAATGAGCTCCGATTTGGAGAGGAAGGAGATGAGCCTTTCTTTGAGCACTGGTGGAAGCATATACAAGAAAGCATAGGTTCAAGCAAATGAACCACTCCTCGTATGATCATCAGACTAATGGAAACTGAAACATCTTGAGAAAACGGCTCCCTCCACTGAGCATCATAATTATCAACTAACAGAAACAATTTTTTCAGAAACATATGAGTCATGTCAGCACATTCAGTACAGAATTCGCCATCAGAAACATTGCAGGGAAAACGTTCATGATATTATCTATATTTTCATCAAAGAATAACCAATCATAAAATAAAGGCCTCAAAGTAATTCCTCCTGCAGCATTTCAGAAGCCATTCAATGACGGTCCATCTTGTAACAATGTTAGATTGGATTGTGTCATTGGGAAGATGGTGGGCACAGCATATGAACCGGGCATGTCAGTTACAGCTTGCCTCACTTTTAAGCCAGCACTGGTGCTTCTTAGTGAACCACACCTGGTATCTTTTTTTGGTTTCCCCATTTCAAGTGTAAGCAGGGAATCTCAATTGGCTTTCCATTTGTGGGCAATTTTTTAGCAAGAAATAGTGCACCAGGTCCCTACCCGATAAGCATCACAGATATCAGAAAACTCAGCAACACCAAAGCATTGAGGATCCCCAAGAGATTAATGGCTGAATCCAGGAGTCAACCACAAATCATTGACTCCATTAATGTATACCAAGTCTTGAAGAAGGTAGAACAAGGTCTCTTCCGATAGTCGAGCACAAACTGAAACACTCCCTCAACACTTCAATGCAGAAAAAAATTTCCAAATGCTTCAAGTCATCCAATTTCATACTATCTGAAAGCCTACAATTATCAGCCATTAATCTAAGATAGACAAACAACAGGCTAGTAAGAATCAATGGTTCCTCCGACAGCCAATCCCATTTACCATGGAAAATCTTCAAGAGCTCAACACACAGCCACAAGTTTTTTGGATTCAGAAAAACTGCCACTATGGATCTATCTCAAAAGTAAAAAGTTAACCTTAACAGCAAAACCTCCAATCAGTTTGGCCACAACCCAAAGAAGTTGAGTTCATGGGGTTTCTAAGAGCTCAACATATGATTCATTACTAAGTTTAATTAGGGTTGTACTAAAGAGCTCATATCCATAGACCACGATTGCATGGAGCAGGGTGAGGTAGGTTTTACTGAGGTGTTATCAGCCAATAGGCCAAAGCAAGGCCATGATTGAATTGGATGTATTCGGAGAGAGAAGGTATGGATAGAAGAAATGGGGGTTTCAGTTTGATTTGGATAACCAAAAATACTTCTTCAGGGTGGTTTCAGTTAGGGTTTCAGCTTCACGAGTGGGAGATCAGAGAAGCTTCATTAATGTTTCCATGTAGAATGTATGAACTGAAGGATTGGAATAGCTTGCATGATCAAAAGATGAATTTTGAAACAAAAACTTAATGAGAATCAACAGATCGTGAGTTTAAATCAGGAAAATTATTGGACAAATAAAACCCTGCTGCAAGCCATGCCAACAAGGAATCAGGGAAATGATAACATCATTGCCAACCCAACTTCATGATTATCTGATCAATGTTGTCAAACATGAAAAACGAACTCAACATGGAGAGCCAGAAAACACACCTAATTGTGGGAACGTAACATGACATGGGCGATTCTACCAGATCTTTTTATTAAATATTTTATATATTAGTCCATGAAAAAGAATAATACATTGCAATAATTTTAAAATGAAACAATGTTGAGCAAAAGTTCCAAATTTCAGTTATCGAATCAGCAAACTATCAACTTTGCCAGCCAGATTTATTTTTACAAACCCCAAAATCAGAATCAGAAGATCCGGAAAGTTTTACGAGTAGCAATTGCATTTCCTTCAAATAAAACATCAATTATAAGTATAACAATTAACAATCAAATGAAAAGTAAAATGTTTAACCCAAAAATATAATCTAAATTTCAGATGTCCTAACATCTAAACAAATATGGGGAGCCCACCTGTGTCCGTGAGCAGGGGATGCCTCCTCCTGCTCACGAGCAGGGGTTGTGAGGCCTTAGGGCTTCCTGCTCGAGCAGAGGGCACGAGATCTTTGGGCTTCCTGTTCGTGAGCAGGGAGCCCTAAGGCCTCCCTGTCCACGAGCAGTGCTCGCCTGCCGAGCAGGGAAGTGTGTGACAAGGAAGGAGGGAGACGAGATCAAGAATACCAGGCACCAGCTATAGCAGCGTTGTAGCAGGCTCCAGCAGTGGGTTGCAGGGTGCCAGCAGCAGCAGCACCACACCATTGGCGGTAGCAGGGAAGCAACAGCGGCGCAAGAGGTGGACATCACGACAGAGTGACAGTAAGGCAGAAGCGGGGAAGACAACAGCAACAAGAGGTGGTCAGGCAGCAGTGCAGGTGGAAATTAGCGCATCAGCAGAGCTTTTGTGAAGTGCTCACGTGACCCTTGAAGAGAAAAAGTGAGATCGGTGGACATGAGCTCGTCCACTGATCTTATGGTCCAGTATGTGATTCTACCGCGTGCTGGCCAAAAACGATCCTGAATTAGGATCGAGCATGATTTCCTAGAATCATTCCGATACTTGGTGTTGACAACATTGATTGTGATAAACAGATATAATTGGAGCAAACCTTATAAACTCCTGAGTTCATCCAAGAGCTCAAACTATGAACTCAATCCAATTCAACAACATGATGTTCACACTTTCATATATAAACATTTCAATATTATTCTAGTCCCTACTCATCACTATTAATCAGGCTACAAAGTAGGAAACAAGGTCACCGATTCATATGACAACCTATATATATAATCAAACATACAGCCCACAAATAATAGGATATCACTCATCCTTGTTGAACCAATTGCTCAAAGAACTTTTATTTACAAGTCCTCCATTCATCCTATGTAGGCATTTTCATCAAATATGTGATGCTTAGTATCATGCAAGCAATAATAAGATTCCAGTTATGAAGCATAAATGGCATCAGACATTGGCTTAATGTAGATAAAATGATCAAATTCGTGGATATCTAGATGATGACTTGATTTTTTACTGCAGTCGTCTCTGATCACATCATGTTTTCCTTAGCTGTGTCACTGTTCACATCTTGTTTGTTTTGCCTCACATAGAGCGAGATATGTCTATTACCAAATTTTCAGGAAGCAAAACAATGACAACTTGGAAAATGTTCTTATATTCATAGCAGAGATCAACTTGCAAGAAACAACGCTAAATAGTTCTGGCAATATAGACTAAATCCAATCAGCAGTATTCAATCTTCATAACTAATTCACCTTTCTGAGATATCAAGTTCATGGGGGAGAATAGCATATTTTCCTTGTAAGAAAGGACATCCAGTTCAATCTGCGAATCCCCTTTCCTCTAAATCTGAAAGAGAAAGGCAGAACAAAGACTCTAGATACCGGCAAAAATCAATCTCTAATCTCTCATTAGAGAATAGCATATTTTCCTTTTAAGAAAGGACATACAGTTCAATCTGTGAATCCCCTTTCCTCTAAATCTGAAAGAGAAAGGCAGAACAAAGACTCTAGTTACCGGCAAAAATCAATATCTAATCTCTCATTACCCAATTTTAGTTCCCAACTACACTAAAAGAAGGATATTTTCTTCAACAATGCATTATTACTAAACACCGGTTCAACATCCCAAGCAATAGAGGAAAAAAAAAGGAGACGTGATCATTCGAGAGCAATGAAACCCAAGAAAGAGGAACCCAGAGAGAGACCTGCAACAGGGAAGAGGAAACTGATGTGCGTGAAGCACCCGTCGTCCAGTGCATGGATGATGGCCGGAGGCCGAAGAGAACAGGGCATCTCCTCCGACCTCCTCCTCTTGGGGTGCGTTTGGGGGTGCCCTGGGACGGCTGCTTTTGTTCAGAACACAACTTGCTGTGTGTTATTCGTTGTTTGGTAACGAATTTTGTAATCTCTTTATCCAAAAAAATAGTTGTAGGTGACAATTACTTCAAACGCACAGGAACAACAACCTCATCAAGAAATTGGAAAACAAGCGACACTAACAACACGATGGCCCCAAATTCGCACAGGGAACGCTAAAATGGGACGATCTACGGGTCTCTTTTAAGCCTAAAAGTGACTGAAACAAAGGTAAGAATCAAAGAACAAAAAGATCGCGCATGAAACCATCAAATAATCGAGCAGAAATTTGACGAGAAAGAAGCGATTTTTACCCCCAAAAAGCTCGGAAAACAACGCGCGTAATTCGACCTCCGCCTGGTAAAAAGGACCGGAGCTGAAACGGGAGCGACGGATCGCTCCTCTTCCACCGTCGCCGACGGCGCCTCTCGCCGTCGTCCTCCTCCGCCTTCTAGGGTTCCAAGGAGGGAAGCCGAGAAAAGTTTGAACGTGAGATCCGCGTCTCCTTTTTTTTCTCCCTCTCCTTCTTCTTCGTCTTCTACCTTTTCCCTGCCTTTTTTTTCTCTTTTTTCAATTTTTTTTGGCTATTTGCGAGTTAAATTTAATAATTGTTTTTTACATTTCTTTTCTTCGATAGCACTGCACGCCGCGTGATGGCAGCCCGACCAAAGTGGCAAAGACGACTCCTTGTTTCATCCGTCCGCACGGAAAACGTTATGCGTATGTCATCGAGAGCGTCGATCTCAATATGAACGTTTGGATCCTATCAAGCGCACCGGGAGTCGTATGGGGTGGTTTGTAGTTGGTTTTTGCTGGGATTTTTATCGTTTTGCTCCGTTTGACCGGCCGGACAGTTGATTTCGACTTTTAAAGAACCTAAAATTTGACCCCAAAAAATGAGAGAAGGGGAAGCATAGTGTGGGTCCTGCGAGGGATATGTGTGGGGTTATGAACAAAGTTTGATTGAGTAAGGGATGCTAAGGGCAGTGGAATCCCAGTTTTTTTATTTATTTTTACATTTCTTATTATATTACACCACCAGAGGAGAACAGATTTGGCCGCATACATGTCCTATGGGTTAATAAGCATCCTTCTACAATGGTCTGCTTATGCTTAATTGGACCGAATTTTTTTTATTCAATTGGATGATCAAATCATTTTTCTAAAATTAAATGAATTTAATTTAAAGTTGGAAATTATTTTCAATTAACTCTTTTAAAAAATAAATGTTTGAGAATTTGATTTTAGATTAAAAAAATAAACAAGTATAAATAATTATTAACGAGCAATGAGATAACTATGTCAGCATTTTGTTTGAGGTTTTGTTATTTTTTAAAACTAAAATATTTGTTTTCTCGATATATGTTATGACCATTCATTGATCTTAATAATTTCAAAAAAAAAAAGTAAATAAAACTGATGTTCAAAAAAACACCATACAATTTGAACAAACCACGTGGATGATGACAAAAAAAATATTGAAAATAGTATATAAGAGAAACCTGAGAAAATAACACAAATGATGTGTGTGAAACGTAACGAAAATACAACAAAATAAAAGTTAAGTTAAAATATTATGTTTAAAAAATAAAAAAAGTTATAAGAGCTCATCATAATTAAATAAAAAAATTCTAAATTAGGACACAAAATACAATAAATAAACAAAATAAAAGTTAAGTTAAAGATGTTTTATTGAAAAAATAACAAAATTTATAAGAGCTCATAATAATTAAATAAAAGATTCTAAATTATGATGAGCAAATATAACACATGATTAATTTGAGAAAGGAAATAATTAAATATTTGTTATTTTTATGGGTGATTTGTTGTAATTGAAATAATAATGGAATAAAATCACGATGAAAATGAAACTGAAATATGAGAAGAGTAGATGAAACTTATATCTCTCTTTTGGTCATTTTATGCAGATGCATGTCATGGTGTATAATTTTAGTATAAGAATGTTAAATGCTAAGAAAAAAAATTATATAATGTGTAAGTACGGAATATTGTGAAATTGCTTTGAGAATAATACATATATTGTGTGTATTATAGTTACATTTATGATAATATATATGTGAGATATCAAATGAATTATAACATACTTTCTTTTGATCAATCGTAATAAGTCGTTGATGCGATGCATCAAGTGCATAATATTAGGTATTTTGAAGTTGTAATCTACATTGTTTTCACGCCCTTCTATTAAGTCAAAGCTCTATTCTACACCAAGTTCTTATTTTTATAACAAGCACATACCATTATATCTGAACTTTATCATTTCACGCATTTAGAATCAAATGATGTTGTTATGCTTTTATTTCAAGAACTTCAGGAAAAAGAATTATCGCACCCTCGCTTGAATGAACATCACAATCTTACATGTCGCATCGCCAGAAAAGAATAAAATCGTTGAAAATATGGAGAATCATGACAACTCATTATTGACAAGGACAAATCAGAAAAAATCAAAAGAATCTTTCTAACACGACAGAGGGGACATATGTCAAGAAAGAAAAAGAGTATTAAATTAAAGGAAAGAAGATATTTAAAGAAGGAAAACCTCAAGGAGAGAGGAGGAGGTTCCCATTTGGAGAGGAGGCCATTTTTGAAACAGTACCATTGGAGACGGATGAGATGATCTGAAGAGGAAGAAAGGATCGCAGAGCGTCGCGATGAGAATTTCTGAACTTTATCTTTGTATTTTGTTGACGATGTTTTGTAACTAAGTAGGACTATCAAGAGTTAGATAGTATGGGATGAAAGATTGAATTTCTATTTCGGTTTTGAACGCATTTGAACTATTTTTTTTATTTTCGTTATGAACTCATCGTTTGATTTCGTTTTTGAAACAAATGTGTTGTCAAGAGTTTTGGTTATTTTGTGGTCAAATACGAACTGACATTTGATTTGATCTTCTTTTTTGTCTACAATCTCTCGTTGGACGATGCATCGTTGATCGGAGGCATCTAGTGCAGTGAGTGGTCGCGGTTTTCTTTCCTTCCCATTGAGTGTGATTGGGTACTATTCGGGAATTTCACAACCTTGCATCCGTGAGGAATCTGTCTTATTATTCTTCGTGCATAGAGTGTTTGGAGGATTAATCATCCCATCTTGTTCACACATAGTCTGGTGGTGTGCTCCATCACATGTTCTACAGACCTGTGATGTAGGGTTGTATGTCGAAAGACCCTCAATCCGGTAGCAGCCACTAGACTCATCTAGACTAGGTTCCGAGATTCTTTCGCGCTCTTCACCGTGTGATTGCGAGGAGATCATGATTGATATCCCATGAAAAGAAATTCATGATTCTTCTCTTCGTCAAAATTTAATTTAGTATACACCATGCATGTAAATGACAATCCAATCCAACATCCTCGAAACCTGCTAACTCTAGGATTCCTTCATATCACTATTGTATCTCTGATTTGCATAGTCGTGATCTATTTACTTGCCATTTATTTTAGTTCATTTATGCAATATTCTAAAAATTTCAAAAAATTAGTTAATTCATATCCTTGTTTCTTTTATATCTTACATTATCATTTTCTCTATGATCAATTAGTTAGATTAGTTTCGAGTGATTAATTTTTTATAATTACTTTCGTCTCTCTATAAATTCGATACTCTAAGTATTACACATGATTAGTTGTGTATTTGCAGTATTCATAGTGTTGTTTTATGATTTTTAAAATTGATTGTCTATTGTTATCACAATCGTGTATTTACACCATCACAACTTTGCTGATAAACCTGTACATGAACCCGATTCTGATTTAACTCTAAACAGCACTCGTGCACATCAATCGTGATTTGCGGATCAAATCAAGATTTGAACCGGGGTCATGAGACCAAATACTTAGCTAGATGACTCTTGGGGACGTTACTCATGCTTAATCTTTCTATCTTGACTTACCAATTTGACTCTTTTATGATCAACATAATGTACATGTGTGCGGAAATTCAAACAAATTAAAATCTTACATTATGGAGGACTTCATTGTAAACAAGGACTAAAGTTATATTATCAAATACTTTTTGTTACAATTCTATTAATTGGCATATAATTATGCTTAGTCTAAACCATGTGCAATCATGTACGGTGTCATGAACCTCCTCGCCATCCATCTATTGGGTGAAAAATGGGTCATGTTCATATGAGACATTATTCGTACCGCCTTTTTTATCTTGGGCGTTACGTTATAGCTTTCTTAAAAAATAAATTCATATATGAATTTAGGCATGACATCTAGGATTATCAAATAGATCATATTTGTCTTATATCGTTCAATATAATTAGTCAATATCAAGACAATCCAATAATCTTTAATCATGCTGAAACTTCCTAATGATATGATTTGTGTTACAATATTTCTCATATATGCCTCATCGTTACATCTTATTCATTACATTGTAACATCGTTAATCTATTCATCCAAGTAATCTTGATATTTTTGTTTAACCTTATTCTAATTCATACATATTTTATTGATCATAGCTTAATCATTACCATTATTTTTCAATTATGATCATGATCATAATATCAAAAGGAATATATTCACCTAAACTTCTTGAAACTCATACCCATCAAGTTGACCCTCCAAAATCATATAATTCAATTATCATTCAATAATTTGATCGTCCAAAATTATAACCTCAATATCTTTTTTTGTATCTACTTCTTTCAAAAGATCACACTTATAATTATTTCATCCTCAAAGTTTTTTTATTTTGTATTATCTCTGAAATAATCTCCTTAAGAATCATGTTATTCTATTCATTGGGATAACATCGTATCAATTCCAATCAAATTTCTCGTATGATAAATCTTAATTCTTTAAAACTAAACATTTCATGATTCCTTCTTTTTTTCCTAAGATCGGCTCTAATTTTATCATATGTCTCCTAAGAGACAATACATATTCATTTCTTATGTGATCACATGATAATTCTGACCATAGCATTTGATTGAACTTATCCATATTTTACATCCTATAAGGTCCTCGAAAACATTTTTTTACCCCACTTATTGAGTCTGTATATACATAATTCCTTATGGCATTTAGGTGCTCAATTACCTCCTTATACATTATTGGTACCAATAATTTTGAAATTCTTCCCCTATGCATATGATGCATGTTAAGTATATAGGTAAAAATTGTTAGCAAATGCACTAGTTGTATTAAATAACAGTTCAACGATGAGTTGAGTATTGATTCTACAAGGAATTAGTTATCTTAATTATGAATTCATTAAACTAATGAGAGGGATACATTGTGTTGGATAATATATGATTTCAAATAAATTAAAATAAAAGGAATGATAAAAAAAAAGTTATCAATAAGCGTCAAAATAATGTCATCAAGCACTAGAGTAGGATGAGTAAGTAGGAGAAGTCTAGTTTAATTAATAAAAATCCAAGTTTAACCAATTCTTAAGAGGATTAGGATTCCTATAAATATGACTTGCTCTCCAGGATGAGTCAACTGTTCCAAATCTAAAGGATCAAAAAGCTCATGTCCAAGATAGTAGTCTAACCTAATAGATAATTGAAATGCAATAATATGTATGCCCTAAATTATGGACTATTCCTCTTGAGGATGCTAGTCTCACAGATCTCACACTATGATATTCCTCTCCAAGATGCTATCTATGTGTGACATGCAATTAAATTCAGAAATCAATGAAAAACATGAACATGTCATTCCTCTCAAGGATGCTAACAGATCATGATCTTAAAAAAAATTAAAAACATTAATAATCAAATAACTTGCACATAAAAATAAATTTAGTGTAAAAACTAGGGTTCTCTGGGATTTCCCTTTACAATGTAATTCTCCAAAAATAAAAATCTCAAAATACATATGGGAGTTCATCCTCTTGTAAACACAGGAGAAGAAACTATAACAACATAATTGTATATAGAAAGTTTACACCTTTAATCAATGATCTTCTCCAAAATCCAGCAACATTTCGTCTTCTCCTTCTATAGGATATCACAGGCTTGAAGCATCCCCTTTTTGAAGTTTTGAGGGTTATTTATAGGTTAGAAGAACCCAAGGCTTAATGAGAATCGTCCAGAGGAACATCAAATTTCAAAAGGAATCACAATCATAAAAAAAATGGATTGAAACGACCTCAAAATTACTCAGAATCACGCATGACGAACATCATCGTGATCTGTGATAATTCTGTCACGATCGTAACCGAATACTATGTTTGGGAGTGAGTCGCATCATGGCCCGTGACGAAAATGTCACGATCGTGACCGAACAATGATATTTGGCAGCATATGTGTCACGCCCCGTGATATGAGAATCATGGTCGTGACTGAATACTTGTCTTTTCTTCAAAATATGTGACGGTCCATGATTAAAGTGTCACGGTCGTGACCGAACGACCTCAACTTCTTCAGTGCGTCACGACCTCAGCACGAACGTAACCTAACAATATATTTCTTCTCAAAGGGTCACGATCCGTGACAAAGGTATCGTGGCTGTGATCGAAGCTTCGTTATTCATCAACTTATCATCAGCCCTATGATACAAGTGTCATGACCGTGATCGAAATAATACTTTTCTTCTTATCATTGTCACGGTCGTGATCGAAGGCCACATATTAAATTCTCCTCTGTTTGCATTCCAATTTGACTCCCACTTCTAATGGTCTTTCTCCACCGTGCTACCAACTGTCCTGGACATACAAAAATATCAATTATGTAGACTCTGACTCAAAAAAATAAAATAAAAAGTAAAATAGCGAGTAAACTAATGCATATGAACACAAAATGCATGAAAATTGCTATGAATATGATATGCAAAACATGACTAAACTGCTACGCATTAGCATATCATCAACCACTAACTTTATAACTTTATCCAACTCATTTGCATATCATGTGTATTTGTCATCCATAGACATATATGTTTTTTTTTTGTTTTGTAATCATTTCATAGTCCTTTCAATCTTCTCACATGGATCCAAGTCCTTAATCATCCTTATATTGATATACATATTTCAGCCATTTGCATATATGTGTTCAGATCATGAATATGATTCTAACTTAATATTTTTGGAGAATTACTTACATCGATCTCATAAAAGATATTAATTACATGACACAAATATTTTCTTGTCGAGCCTATAAGCATCTACCTAGTCATCATTATATGTGACATTTCTCAACTACATACATATCGATCATCAACTTTTAACATAATATCCGACATCTTAATGCTTCAACCTTTCTTAATTCTGTAGTCAAGAATCCAAAGAACATTAATTATATATCATAATTTATAAGCTCTTATAATCATTCGAATCAATAATAATATCAAGTCTTCATCCAATAGAATAATTAAATATTGTACCTCACTTAAGATCTTAGAAATAATTAAATCAAGAACTTTAACTCACTTATAAAAAATCTCATATTTTATTATGTTAAAATTCTTTATAAGAAATATTATATTCACATTTTTCATTAGTTCCAATTTGACAGTAAATGATATCCACACATGTATCTACTCCTCAAATATCATATCTTAATTGGATCCCTCATAACTTTACTCCTTTTACGATTCAACCACTAAGTTATTCAAGGCGACAACCCATTCTTTTGGTCACACTATTTACATATAACTCTACACGAAATAAATCTGCATCATATGTCAAAGGCTTCACGAATTCTTCATTCATATGCATGATGAATGAGAATATCATATATTAACAAAATCTATTACTGGTATGCATGATAATCGTTGATCCTATCAAAGCTAGCCTTTGAAACTTATCTATCTATATATATCATTATTCATTGAGTTTGCATAAGGAGGGTCCAACCCAAACACAACTTAACACAAGAGGAATGAAATTTATTTTCCTTGTTCTTAGGTAAATGAATAATTGTTAATCAAGTAACATTACATCATATAGATCAATAAAGAAAAAAGTTTGTGTTAAGTTGGCTATCCCTAATGGTCAATATAGAAGAAAAAAATATTTTATATCAATCATATAATCAATAATGGTCTTAAACATACTTAAAGAACACACACACACACACACACACACACACACACACACATGTATATATGTCCATCATTTATCTTTTAAGGTACTAAATTAAGACATTCTCAATTCTTTTCCTTTACTCTATTATTATCGGCCATGCTCTCGGACACGTTTGGCTATCCCTCCGTAGCACCTTAACATTAATGGTTGAATAGGAAATTTTTTCTGACTAATCTTAATAATTTGTTGAATGAAACAACCTAATAACACATTAAGTCATTTGAGCACACATTCGAATTCCAATTTACACATAGCCTATTGAAAATCCATTACTTACTCGATCTCCATTAATTTCTAAAAACTTCTCTTGACCAAATTAGTCATTAAGTCCCTTGAATATATCTCAAAATCTCGAATTTTATCACTCGATCAATTTGTCCATCATCCATTTAGAATTTCTTATCCCTTCCATAATCTTAAAATTTAAAAATTCTAACTTCTTTTGAATCTATCTTCTTTCCAACTTTACATATAAAAAATTCAACATCTATATTCATATACTTAGTTCTTTAACAATCAACGATTCTTTTTGGGAGAAAAACCCTCCTCTGTGTATCCTCGAATTTTCGTACCCAAACTCTTCAAGTTCTATCAATGATTAATGCTCTTTTTCTTTAAAATTTTTTTTTAGAATCATACTACTCGAAGCTCATAGTAATAGTCAATAACCACATCATCAATATTTATTGATCATCAATCATCAAAATTCACCTTGATCCGTAACTCCTTTGGTTTATCATTGTTAACTTTTTAAAATATCACCCTTCATTACTATTTATTTGATGTACATACCGTAGTCATTTCATAATTCCATCTATATGCATTGAATCTTGATAATTACATAACATTTCCTAGAAATATATTCTTCTAAACATTTCATATGAAATTGTCCATCATATCAATTCTTAAAGCTTCTTTAATCATAGAATTTAACCGTAAAAGCCCAAAAGAAATGCAAAGCCCACAATGGCATTTTTGAATTTTTTTAAATTAACAAGGCTTTCTTGTCATTTCGCAGGGGAAGGAAATAAATTAAATAAAAATTAAATAAAATCGGATCCGGCCGCTCTGATTTTTCCACGTGTCCCCTACCCCAAATAAAAACCCTCTTTCCTCCTCCACTGGACTGCTACAGTGCCGCCCCTCCTTCGTCTCTCCCACGCGCGACGGCCGCGACCAGGGCACACCGGCCGAGCACCCTCCCGACTACGAGCGAGCAATCGGAAGGTATGAACTCGTTCCTGGTGTCGACGCGAAGACAATGACGGCGACTGATTTGTGTTTTCTCGCGTGTGCGCAGCTCGGGAGCGGAGGTCATCACGCCGGCGCCGGAGGATTTGAGCCGAGTTCAGCGCTGATTTCCTCTTCTCTCCGGTAAGTT
>LTAE01008523.1:0-11695 GCA_001647135.1 Pontederia paniculata | reverse complement strand
CAACAAGTTCATCAGTACAGGCTGAGTTCACTTACAAATTTGTGATCATCCAAAACACTCTCGGGATCCTAGATTCAACAATCTCCCCTTTTTTGATGATTACAAATTCATAGGAGTGAACTCAGGGTTAGTTATAAGCATAAAGCATATCCAAAAATTTTAACTAACCATACATGCTCCCCCTCAATCAGATTCAACAAATTGTACATCAAACCAGTTGTGTTTATACTCCTAAGTAGAATGGAGTAGTTGAGAGAAAACATAAACACATTCTTGAAGTAGCTCGGGCACTAATGTTTCAGTCAAAATTGCCACTTGAATACTGGGGAGAAAACATTCTTATAGTTGTACATATTATCAATAGATTACCACTTAAAGTTCATAATAATCTATCTCCTTATCAGAAATTTTTTGGCACTGTCCCAAATCATAATCATTTTAAGGTGTTTGGGTGTCTATATTATGCAACAAATAAGCTTGTCAATGATAAATTAGACAAAAGGGCTGATCCTTGAGTTTTTTTGGGTTACTCTATGAGACAAAAGGGTTTCAAAGTTTTAAATCTAACTATTAAGAAGGTCTCTGTCAGCAGAGATGTTAGATTCTATGAGAGTATCTTTCCTTTTTCTCTTCAGGAATAGAAATCAGATAAATCAGATTCATTTGAAAATATTTTTGTTCGACAACCTATTTTTACTCATACAGAGGAGTCTATAGCTCCTACCAATTTAAAATTCTTTCTCCAAATGAAGATCTAAATTCTTCAAGTTCTTCAAGTCCTATTTCTGATACTCCACTTCAAGATTCTTTAAATGAATCCAACTCAATCACTATGCTCTAGAACAGATACCTAACTTGACTGTTGATACTCTAGCACATACTTCAGATTCCCTTTCTATTCAACCTTGTCTCCGAGAGAAAAGAGTAATTAGACCTCCATCTTGTCTACAAGATTATATCACTGGAGGATTTGTAAATTCCAACTCTGCTTATCCAATCTGTAGCGGTATTTCATATTTCGCTTGTAAACCTCATTATCATAGATTTCTAATAGCACTTTCTGTTGTATCTGAGCCAACTACATATACTCAGGTTGTGCAAGATGCCAACTGGAGAGAAGTTATGGAGTGTGAACTAAAAGCTTTGGAGTCTAATGGCACATGGAAGATTGTTGATTTGCCTCCGGGAAAGAAACTAGTGGGATGCAAATGGGTTTATAAGATTAAATTGACTGCACAGGGTGAGATAGAGCGATATAAAACCAGATTAGGAGTTGATTATACAGATACTATTTTTCCTGTGGCTAAGGCAGTGACAATCAGAACCATGTTAATTTCTACAGCACAAAATGGTTGGCCAGTTTTTCATCTTGATGTATATAATGCATTCCTTAATAGAGATCTATATGAAGAAGTTTATATACAGGGGGAGTGTTCTACCAAGGTTAGTAAATTGCTTAAATCATTATATGGTTTGAAACAAGCATCACATCAATGAAACATTAAGTTCACTAACATCTTGCTAAGTCAGGGGTTTATGCAGAGCAAGAATGACTATACCCTATTCACCAAATCAGAGGGAAATTCTTTTGTAGCCATCCTTGTTTACGTAGATGATATCTTAATTACTGGTAATCATATTCCTTCTCTTGAGCTTGCTAAACAGACTTGCAATCTAGAATCAAGATCAAAGATCTAGGGGAGGTTCTTTTTTCCTAGGAATGGAAATTCTGAGATTATCTAAAGGAATTTTTTTTAACACAAAAAAGTATACTTTGTCTCTATTGGCTGATCTTGGTTTAAGTGGAGTGAAACCTGCCAACACTCCTTTAAAACAAAATCAGAAACTCACCACAACAGAGTATGACAACTTAGTTCAGAAATCTGATTCTACTGCCATAGATGATGTTGTTTTATCTGAACCAGAAGTGTTTCAACGACTTATTGGCAGATTGATCTATCTTACTAACACAAGGCCAGATATAACGTTTGTTGTTCATCATTTAAGCCAGTTCATGCACTGTCCTAAGATGTCCCATCTTGATGCTACTATTCGAGTAGTTCGCTACTTGAAATGTTCTCCAAGAATGGGTCTTTTCTTCTCTGCACATAAAGATACTCAGTCTCTGTCCATTGTGATGCTGATTGGGCAGCGTGCGTTTTTTCTCATCGCTTTGTATATGCATTTTGTGTTCATGTTGGTGGTTCTTTAGTTTCAGGGAAATCAAAGAAACAGGCGGTAGTGTCACGCTCTTCTGCTGAATCAGAGTATCATAGTGTTGCTTTGGCTGTTGCGGAGGTCATTTGGCTCGATCGCCTCTTCACTGAACTTTCTCTACCTCTTCTGAAATCTATTGATGTATTCTGTGATAGTCGTGCTGCCATCCAAATAGCCAAAAATCCCGTCTTCCATGAACGTACAAAACGCATCGAAGTTGACTGTTACTTTGTTTGAGATTACAGTCTACGCAAGCTAATCAAGCTCTATCATGTTGGTACCAAAGATCAATTAGCAGACTTGTTGACGAAGGCTTTGAGCAAACAACATCATGACTATCTGCTCGGCAAGATGGGGTTGTTCGATCTCTTCCACCCTCCATCTTGAGGGGGAGTGTTGTCAAGTATGATGTTGCGATGCTGTTGTTGTGTATATATTAGTGTTGGCGGTTATTTCAGTTTTTACTGTAGCTTTACATCGTTGTTACATTTTATGTGTTATATCATTGTAGTTAAATAGTTTAGAATGTATCGGAGAACAACTCATATAAACTCCTCATATAAAAGGGAGAGAGGAGATATTTTTATTATTTTCGAGTCATTTTGAATCAATCAGATATTTTTCTTCTTCTCCCACCAAAACATGTTTCGTTCTTCCTTGTGATATGTTCTTGTTGCAGAAGGATTGGATCTACGGATGATTTAGAAAATTTTCTGAATCTTAACACACATGTCCTACAAAATAAAGCTCCAAAAAAGTGGTTCAAGATAACCAAATATGACGAGAGTTATAGATCATACAAGAGAGACTTAACTAATTTTATGATACCTTTCAAAAGAAACCAATGAAGAATAGGATTGTACAGTAACTCTAGCTAGTCATCTGAATGGTAGATGTTGACTTAGAAATAAGTTAACTCAATTACCAGACAAGTAGAGTAAGAAGGAAAATATATAATTCACTAATTATTTCAGTAACGAATACCACAGACAAGGAAATTTAGAACTGATACTGTATCTCTGCAGATGCATACAAAAAACGAATATCTTTTCATATAAGCACATTTGGGTTTGACATGCTTTGTATTTCAGATAATCTCCTTATTACTGTTTCATTCTTTTGACAAACAACTTATTACACAATACTTGGAGAAAAATGAATTGGTTCTCATCCTTCATAGTAAATGAAGCAAATGACTTGACTCCACAATAGGGATAGAAAGTTGATTTCAGTTTGCATCCAAGGAAATAAAATAGCCAATTAGAATACAAAGAGTTAAGAGATCATAAATACCAACCTATGTGGTGGTCAGAAGGATACTTAATGAAACGAATGGAACACCTGCTACCAATGGTCGGTACTGACAAACCCATTGGATTCCAATTCATCTATTCTTACAAACGAGACAACAAAACAGCCAAAAAAATTAGAGCTATTCTGTTCATTCAGATGATAATTTTTCTCAAATGTTTCAGTGTTGAGTATTGCACGTCTCTTTTTTTTTTTTTGGATACCCGCTTGGGCCCCCGGTGTCCAGGGTTACTAGCACCTGACTAATCCGGAGTCGAGGTAAAGAACAGAAATGGTATCCCTCTGGCCAAATTGGCGACTCCGGGGCTCGAACTCGGGGCTACTAGCTCTCGGTCTCTCAATTCGGGGCACACTCCTGCTAACCAAGTGTGCCAACCGAACTCGGGGCTACTAGCTCTCGGTCCCTCAACCCGGGGCACACTCCTGCTGGCATCTAAATCAAACTTGCTCAGCATTGTTACGAGCATTTTACAGGCAGAAATCAAAGTGCAGACGCCAAATATGAGCATATTACAAAGCAAAAAAAAAAAAAAGGAAAAATCTGAAGAAAATGGAAGGGAAGGGTAATGGAAAGATTAAATAGTAATTGATTGATGACAATAATAATTATTCAATGTTCGATAATCATTTAATGTCATTTTTGTAATTATATATCATTATTCTTTCTTCAGGAAGTGATTCTTTTAACTTTTTTGGTTTCTTTATAGTGAAAGTGATATTCACTTTATAGGGTATACCATAAAAATAATACAATATAAATCGATAAGTTAGTGGGAGGTGCTTTTTTCTTATGGGAGAATGCATCACTAATCTTGTGTCGAATCATTTTCGTTGTACAGGATGGAGAATCCCTCATATAGAAATAGTGGAAATGATGTTTTGCTTTCACCGACTATATAATTTCACTATATTGGCTTCAGTTACACTACCTGTCCCTTGATATCAATAAATCTATAATAATAACTCCATTGTATAGGTATAGCATGACATCCCTTGTATTATGATATTTATCTTTATTGGTCTATTAATTATCTCTTGGGTTAGACAAATTCATGTATCATGAGATTTTGAAAATCTTTTAAGTCATACATAATTTCACACGAATTAGAATAAATCATAAAATCATATATGACAATAAATTATCGAGATTCATAAGAATTATAATAAAAATAATTTTTCATCTATGGATTATTTGAATCGACTGTTGATAATCATATTAGGATAATGTTATTCAAATCAGATGATGCTACAATCATACTATTGAGATTGATAATTCACATAAAAATAATATTGGGATGATTTTTGAATTCGAAATAATATATCATGATATGGACGATAAATCATGATAAGAGTGGATGATCTAGTTCAAATAAAAAGAATATAACAAAATAAAATTAATAATTAATTAAAATAATTGGAACAAATTATGATTACAATAATTCACTTTATATTTATAATCTCATAATTGAATTAATACTAATTAGCATAAATTATAGGTAAATAAATAAAACAAATTTTCTTGGCTTCATTTTCAATTAGTAACAATAAATAAATAAATAATATCTCAGCTTCATTTTTTATTAATAAATAAATCAATAATAATAATTTTTTGGCTCCATTTTTAATTAATTATAATATATAAATAAAATAAATAATAGTTCATCGGCTTTATTTCTAATTAATTGTAATAAGTAAATAAAATTAATGACAATTTTTACTTTATTTCTAATTTCTCGGCTCAATTTTCAATTAATTTTAATAAGTAAATAAAATAAATGATAATTTTTTGTCTCCGTTTCTAATAATTATAATAAATAAATAAAATAAATAATAATTTCTGATCTTTGTTTCTAATTAAGTCTAATAAGTAAATAACTTAAATAATAATTTCTTGCCTTTATTATTAATTTTCTAGCTTCATTTGTAATTTCTCGTCTCCGTTTTCTAATTCTTCGACTAGGAAATTACGTTAACAAAACAAAAAATAAAATAAAATGATGATACAGTGGCCAATTGTAGGCAATGTTTTGCAATCATAGTGCATACATGCGCTATGGCTCTACCATAGCACATTGTTGCACTACGGTACTATCGTGTAGCGGACTCTTAAATGGTTCATAGTATGATAATGTTTAACCATAACGATTGTAGACCAACTATGGTCATCCACTATGATTTCAATCTAGTCGATAACATGGGTTCTTCGATCGATAAATAATAAAACATGAAGATCAAATATAATAACTAGAAATTAACCACATAATGATCTATCATAAAAAAATAATTATTGTACAGAGAATAGCGATTCTTATTTGAAAGCAAAACTTGATCAAATTGTATCCAAACAATAAGGAAATGCCAGAATTTGATTTAAAACTAAATTAGATTATTTTAGTATCACAATTTGATCTTGTTAAACACATCGGGTTAAATCCTTGCTTCACGTTCTTGACCTTTCTTCTGGTTTGGGAAGCGAACCCGAGCTGGAGCCCGGACCTGATTCCACCTGGTTCTGTCAAACGCGAACCGTTTGGCAGAACCCGAGGTGAAACCAGACCACCAAAACTTGGGGTCACGTGACCCCGATTCTGATGGTCCGGATTTCTATTTGCCGCAGGAACCCGACAGTTCCACCAAGCTAAGCTTTTTTTTAATTTTTTTTTGTTTGATGTGACATTTTTTCTTAACTTTTTTTCTTTTTTTATTCTTTCTCCTTTGACTTCTTTTTCTTTTTCTTTCTAATTTATTTTAACTTTATGATTAAATTTAAATTATTAATATTTAATCTTAAAAAGTTAAAAATTAATTTTATATTAATTAATATTAAATGTAAAATTATTTGTACCATAATTTTATATGTTATCCTTTCTTTTTTATTTATTAAACATTATTAATTTTATTTTAAAAGTTAATAATACCAATATTAACGTGTATATATATACTTTTACTTTTAATTTATTACGATATATTTATTAAGTATAAAATTTAATGATGTATAAAATTAAAAGTTAATGATATATACGTTATTAACTTTTAAAATTAATAATGTTTAATTTATTAGTTTACTATTAATGTATAAATTATTAATATTATTAAGATTGTTAATATTTATTAAGATTTTTAATGTTTCTTAATATCATTAACATTCTTTAAAATTATTAAGTCAATATGTTCTAATTAAAATTATTAAAGTTTATTTTAAATATCATATATTAATTTTATACTAAGTTAATAATATGATTTTTAAATATTTTATAATACTAAGATTTACTGAAAATAATTATTTATGTCTCAAACTAATATTATTATTTTTATTTTAAATTAATTTATTTATCTAAAAAATAATTCTATATTTTTGGATTCTCACACGGTTCATCCAAACACCCCCTAGAACTTATCATCATTAGTTCATTCAAAGATATTTAAAATTAATCTATCAAATCAATATATTCAGTGGAATTCGGAGAACCCTATTCTCCATCCAATGTCTTGAAATCTAGTCTAGAGCCTCAAGAGCGGTCCTTTCGGTGTTGAGACATAAATGAAGAATAACTTGAAAATTCTTTTTTTCTCGCATCGCCTCATCTATGCTATGGCATTTCCATAGCATGTTGGGTTAGCGCTACGATCAGGCCATAGTTCATGCCCTCCCTTTCCTTTATTTTTTTAATTTTTAATTTTTGATAACCTTCTTAAAGTCCTCTAATTTTGACATAATTCTTCTCAACATAATTCATCATTGTCCTAGCATTCTAGACATTCTTAATTACACTATCACTCACATTATTTGTGTTGGAATAGTCATCCTATATGCACCATCATTACTTTCTAATCATGACAAAATTAAATATAACCATTCATTGCATTTCTTCTTTTTAATAACTCCTTCAATACTCATAGCTTAATCGTCAACTAAGATTTTGATCATGGTTGATTTTTTAAAAAAATGAAAACTATAATTTCATACATTGTATCTCAAACAATCTTTAAAAGAGGATATACCGCTGCTTCTAATTCAAGCATTATATATAATTAAATCTTACTTGAGATCTTATAAACAATCTCAACAATAAAAAAATAACTTATACAATTCTCAGTTTGTGTCCTCTTAAACTCTTTTATGAGAAAATCTTATAGTAACATCAATGTTAATATCTTTTGTCGATTCATCAACTAGATAAAATACTTATATCTTTCTCCTCACATTCAAATCCTTCAACTCCAATTTCATATCAAAAAATTTGCATACATATATCTATTCCTTGAGTATCATATCATAATTAGATCCATAAGAATCATGGTGTGTTTTACTATTAAACTATTGAGTTATTACAGGCATCATGACAATAGGTCACTATTTTCAATCATAATTATTCACATACGTCTCATATTGAGATGATTCCATGTCCTATATGCGAAAATTAAACTTCAAGATATATTTTTTATTTACATAGTCAAAGTCATATTCTACATATAGGCACAAGTAGTCTTCTGAAGGATGAGAAATAAAGAGTACGTCATCTTGACATCAATGATCATGGTTAAGGAGAAAATCATAAATAGGGGGATGTATAGTATTATAATCTCATTTATGCATATGTCCTTTCATATCATGAGTACTAAACATTTCAATCATGTTATGTTTACCCGATAGGTTAATGATAATCCTAACCTTCATTATGAAAAAAGAAAAAAATATATATGTTTAAATATTGAACTCAATCAAAGGAAACCTTTTAGAACCTTCTTACTTTTTTTTTCCATTATCATTGTGCATCTTCTTTTGAATTACAATGGCTATCTTTTTTTTCATAACATTATCATTGTGCGTGTTATACTTGACTTTTTTTCTCGAACATAGCCATTTGATTGCACCTGCTAATGTCCATTTTTCATCATTTAACTAATTGGACATATCATCTATTTGAAATTCGTTACAAATTATCACATTATTTTTTTTAAACTCTAATTTCTTTTAAAAGCGTACTCTTCCAAGTTTTACATAGAAATTTCTAAAATTTTCATCTCCAGATAATTGATATTTGAAAATTTCTATTGTCATCAATCTCGATTCTCATTTATAATTAAAACAATCGTTATTCAACATGAATAATTATTGTCCTAAAAAAAATACTCTCTCCTAATTTTCCATATGAATTTATCAACACTCACATCGATTAAATTGATCTTTAAAAGTTTCTACAACCATACTATATAATTCTCATTCTATAATTGGCTAGTCCAGAGTTATAACACTATTATTTTTCTACTCCACATCTTTCCTTTATATTCGGTTGTGAAAATCGCTTCTGTATTTTTTTACTCATAACCATTTCATTGATTCATACTACTATTTGATAACCTCCTTAAGAATAATCATAATTTCCCGCACATTTATTCACTTGAGGTATTCTTGATCCTATGAAAATTATATTTCAATAATTATTCTTTATATTTTATTATTTTTTAATAACGAATATCAATTCAAACTATTTACAAAGACACGTACACATTGTTCCTCCAAATCATTTTTTTCATGGCTTAACATAACCGAGGAAACATACAAACTTGAAAATCTCGTATAGTCTTCAAATGAATCAACCATTCAATCCTAAGAGAAAAGTAAAACAATATATTAAATTAAGATGATTCCTATCATCAAACAATATATTAAATTTAAGATGATTCCTATCATCCAAATAATATCATTAAAAATCATCTAGTACATAATTAAAACTTAAGAATAATCAATGTTACTCAAAAAATTGAAATCTTTGTATCATCTTCTAAAAAGTCAGTGTTGATATCTAAATAGTTCACTTTCAACCTCTCTTCATCAAATCCTAAAAGACTAACACCTGCTAAGAAATTTTATACCTTACTCATATACAATATGTAACTCCCTCAACTTTTAAATTCCAAAAAATGCTCTCATAACTAATTTAAATCGAGAATTCAGATTTAATTGACCAGAATCTTAAATAAAACCACCATATCTTTGTTTCTTCTTTTCTCTCCTCCTCATGATTACCCCTGTCGGCCCTAATCTTCTCTCATCCGAAGGAGGACTCCTTTTCTTTCATTGCAACTGGTTCTTTTATCTTCTCCCATCCAAATCAAGGATTGGAGAGTGATGTCGGAGGAATGATCGTCATAAATGAACAAGAATAGATTGAGGACGAACGGGACATCGAGCTTATGGGCTAACATGTATGCTCATAGACGAATCCCTTTAGATTGGACTTTTCTTGATAGATGATTGCATGCTAGGTTTATCTTATTGTTGTGAACAAATTAACATGATGAATTTTATGCCTAGAACCTCTATTTTAAACTCATGATGTATGATGAATATCTATGCCCTAAAATTGTTGATTTACCTTATATGAATAGATTTAATTGGAAATGATTAATGATGTGAGTTTATGATGCATATGATGATGTTCATGTCTCCAGATCCTTATTTAAGCTTTTGTATGATGTGATTCAATAAGGGAAAATTATAAGAAAGTTTTATGATTGCCCTAGATTCTGTTAGTAAATTCATTGTAGCTAAAGGACGTTCATGCCTGAAATTATTAAAGTACCTCTTGTATGATTAGATTTTATTAGAGAAGAATTATGTTAAAGACTTATGATTAGTATGATGAGATTTTAGTATTATAATCTGCAGAAAACACAGGGATGTGGAATCTCCATGTGATGAAACCTCTATAGAAAGAAAAATAGAAAAGAATAGGACGGAAAAGGGAGAAAATTGGCTTGATAACCTTCGGTCATAGCCGTGACTAATAGGTCACGGGCCGTGATGAAGGATGTAGAAACACCCTCTTCGGTCACAGACGTGATGCATCAAGTCACGACCGTGACGAAGCATCGTGACACCTAGTCACGAACCGTGACCCAGCCATATGAGGTCGTGACGCGTTAAGTCACGAGCCGTGAAATAAAGGAGCATAATAGGGCGTTCGGTCACGACCATGAACAACAAGTCACGGGCCGTGAGAAGGGATATAGGAAGGTTAAGTATTCAATTACGACCATGAACAATAAGTCACGGACTATGACGAGATTGAAGGAAATGATATTTCAGTCACCGCTGTAATAGTCTAAACTGAGGCGTCACGGCTATGACATGTCCGTCACGGGCCGTGACCATATTCGTTGAAATGCACCCTGTTCGGTCACAACTAGGGCTGGAAATAAGCCAGACCATTCGTGAGCGACTCGTGGCTTGGCCTATTTTGAGTCTTGCTCGGCTCGTCTTTCTAGATAAATAAGTCAAGCTCGAAATTAAGATTTAGCCTTTCTATTTAAACATGTTTGGCTCGTCTATATTCAGCCTAGTTTGTTAGCTTATAAGATCAACTTATATAATTAATATATATTATAAAGCTTAAAAAGTGTTTAGCGTATGAGCCAAAATTATTAGTAATTTTGATTTAGAAAAATCAAATATAATGTGAAAGAGGTACAATAAGTCATTTTATTCAAAATTATTATTTATTTTAGTGTGTTAGAGCTAAAGTGCACAATATTTTCTTTTTTTATATTATAAATATAATTTAATACATATTCGTTTGTTATGAAAAATAGGCGAGAGAGAGAAGTCAACACAGAGAAGATACACGAATTTACGAGGTTCATCCTTAACTAGATTACGTCATCGGGTGACGGCTAGAGTTATTTCTTTGATGTGGAAAAATAGCAGATGATACACGATACATAATAATCCAAATCCTAGGGAATTTATATATGGACTCCCAATACAAAATAGGAAACATAAGATACAGAATAACCCAAACCCCAACAAGACCCCCGTATGGGACGGGCGGTTTCGCTGCCCCAATTATTCGAGCGGCTGTGATGCGTTGGGGTCATATGGATTTTCATTGGGTTAAGATTCAAGGCATTATCAACAAATCTCCTTGACTTGAATCATCTTCAGAATATAAAATTTGTCATGCTCTGTCGCCGCCAACCCCGCCTTAGGGCTATTGCCAATTGTTTATGTTTAGCAAGTTCAAGCAATGTTTGAACTTGCTATGAGGAACTGACTTGGTGAACATATCAACTGGATTATCTGCAGTGCCAACCTTCTTCATCTTGATCCTCTTCTCAATACGGATGAAGTGATATCTAACATCAATGTGTTTAGTCCTCTCAT
>LTAE01008522.1:0-11642 GCA_001647135.1 Pontederia paniculata | reverse complement strand
GCTTAGGTCTCTCCTTTTGGTCATTTTTCGGGATGCATGTCTCTCCTCATGATGTATAACTTTGTATAAGGATGTTAAATGCTAAGAAAAAATATTGTATAATGTGTAAATAAATTAATATGGATTTGCTCTGAGATCAATATATATACTGCCTATGTTATGGTTACACTTATGATACTATCCATGTGAGATATCAAATGAGTTATAACATGCTTCCGCCATATTATATTTGATCGACCGAAATAGGTCGCGACTTATGGATCAAACCAAAATTTGAACTGGGGTCGTGACACACTCGCTTGTTGCAAACTTAATCTTCCTGACCCACGAAGTCGACCCTTCTTAGTAAGTCTTAAAACTTCTTTCCATACATCCTCGTCGACATTGGGGATTGAGTCTGCATTCTCCCCGTACTTCTCCGCCATAAGCAAATCGTATACCTCCTGTAAATGAAAAAAATTACTTCTTTATCAAATACTTAAGGATAAATATTTTGAATGAGTGTTATAAAATTATACCGTAATTTATTTTGCTTGCTTTGAGATGAGTTGGTTGATCTTCTTATTGGTGTAAACTTCTTTGTACATCATTCAAAAGTCAACTTTGCCTCTGCTAGCCAACTCCTACGACAATCACATTTCATATATTAAAATATTTACTCGAAGTGTTTAACGATAACAAATAATATTCATATAATTTAAAAAAATAGCATTTTTCGTTTATGCTCTATGAACCCAATAGAGCCTCCAAAATGGTGTGTCGCATCCGGCTTAGACAATCTACTGTTTTTGCCGGTTGCTAACTTCTCCTGATATTCAGGTGACGCCCTACATTGGAAGTGATAAGTGTTGACAAAAAAGTTAAATTTTAATTCAACTATTAAATCTGAACTTACCATGTGTCGCAAAGAGAATACCAAACTTCTTTGAAAATATGCAGTGCAGGCATGTCCATTGCTTCGAGAATGTTACCATCAGTCACAAGCCTTGCATCTCGTCGGTAGTTGAATAATACTCTTTGAGACGATACGAAGCTACAGTATTGAAGACCTTCATAATTATACCATTAGGAAGGTCTTCCTCTCATTTATACTTGGCCTAAAAAGACAATTGGTTATTATTTTGTAAACTAATTTCAAGTAGTTGGACTTAAAATAATTTTACCTTAAACGCATTGTACATATCATCTCTATAAGGCAATGGAATGTTCTTCCACTTAGCATAACCTATCGAAAGTCTCGAAAGAACAAACTCGTTGATTTCTCGATGAATACATCCTGGGATAAAGTAGACCTAAATCATATAACATTATAGTTACTAATGCATTTAACATTATATTCATACATTAAGAAAATTGTTTTTTTAATAAATCATATATTATCAACTCACGGATTGTTTTTGTCATCCACCGTAACTCCGCTAACAGATACAATGTTATACGAGTTTCATTGGGATGATGAAGACCCAACATGAATATTGTCTGAAATAAAATGTTAGCAATAATAAATATAAACTAAAAGTTAAATATAAAGGTAACATGATTAAATATGAATAAATAATAAAATTTATATGTCAACGGGCTCATTCTCGGTCCCTGGTGGAGTGCCACGACTCGTGCCGCTCCCACGAGCTCTCCCACGACCACGAGGAGGCATAACCTATACTAGCATATAAAAAAATTATGCATAAAATATCAAAACATATACAACATAATTAAAAAAACATTTATTAGAAAAATAACTTATTCAAGAGCTTGAAAATGACTGATATATTTCTTCATCAGTCTCATAAACAATGGTCTCATTATCATTTATAAATTGTTCATCTTCAACTTTAAGAGGACGACGTATTTTATTAATGTTCACTTCTTCGATAGGAACATTTTTTGTCAAATAATGTTGTTATTTCATCGTCGTGGGCTACATTTATTACTCTCATGATTTGATCAGCTTGATAATAATCGGCATATGACATTCCATCAACTAAAGTACCTTCAACATTCATTTTTTCTTCAAAAAATAACTTGTTCTTTACTTTACATGTAGTCACCATTCATCAGCACTCATTTTAGCTGAAGGATATTTCGCATAGTAAATTTGTTGTGCTTGTTCAGTTAGAACAAATGGTTCTTTTGAATTAAATCTTGATCTACGCTTCACATCTATCAATCCATAAGTGTCGTCAACCTTAACACCATTTTGTGGATCAAACCAATGACAACGCAATATGAAAATATTCATGTCCCCGAAGTATGATAATTCAATAATTTCCTCGATGACACCATAATAATCTAACTCATTTTCGTCATACAAACAACCTCGAACACAAATGCCACTATTCATTGTAGACTTGTTTCTTTCATATTCTTCGGTGTGAAATCTATAACGATTGGTGATGATACCGTTATAAGTTGACACTTTTTTCTTCGGTCCATAACTCAAATTTCTAATGTCTCTATTTGTCACTTTGGTGTCAAGCACTTGCTTCTTAAGCCAACTCAAAAATTGTTCATCTCGGAATTGTAAAAATTGATCATCTGTCATATTATAATTCATTTGTCTTTGAAAATCTTCAAATTCCCTATAAACAAATTGAAATGTATGAATTAATATATTTATAACCTAATATAAACTAAAATTCAGTAAGTAATCTTACTTTAGATAAGGCTCCACTTCCAAGTGTTGATGAGGACATAACTTTCCGCAATCAATAATTCATCGTCATTTAACATAAATTTATGTGTTCTCCCAATCGGACATGGTGGAAACTTAAAAATGAATAAACCCTCCTTATTGATCTCGTCTCCACTATCTTCATTCGTGTGACTTGGGTTCGCCTTGTTTGAATTTTAGATTCCAAGTATAACGATGTGAAATTGAAAACTTCTTCAGAAAAGTAAGCTTCACATATAGATTTTTGCCTTTCTCTTTAGGTACAACATGCACATCTCAAATGGATACATCCATCAAAAATTGTACGAGCCCTGCTACCTTTGCCTCATAAGCGAGATGGATGACCAAATGCTCCATGACGTCAAAGAATGATGGTGGAAATATCTTTTATATTTTGCATAATGTAATTATAATTGATTATTTCAAACGCATCATTTCATCTTTTCGTATACTACAGGCGCACAATTCTTTAAAAAATATGTTGAATTCAATGAGTGTCATCTATATAGGTTTAGGCAAATATCCAAAGCTCATTGGAATTAATCTTTGCATAAATATGTGAGTATCTTTTGGTTTTATGCACTTCGTATTTTGATGAACCAATTCGAGTTTTGGACGTTTGCATATGAGCTTCAAATCCTCTTTGGAGTTCATATTATCTTTGTTTTTTCCTTTTATGTCCATCACAGTGTTGAAATATGTTTCAAAAACATTCCTTTCCACATGCAAAACATCTAGATTATGTTGCACTAGATTTGAGGACTAATATGACAAATTCCAAAAAATACTTCTCTTTTCGCAATTGTGATCAATGTCATATCCATGTGGTCGAATTGTCGATGCCTTCGGCCCAAGAGTTATAGGACCAATCGCATTAACTTGCGACAATGTTTCAAGACTACTCATTCTGATTTATGGTAATTTTTTTCAGAGTTGCCTTACGAAAAGAATTTCTATCATGTCGCATCGGATGATCGATCGGCAATAACATTCGATGGAAATCAAACCAACACACTATTCTATAGTGTTTCAGGTAAAATGATTGTGAGTGTTTTCCACAAAGTGGACATGCAAGTTTTCCTTTAGTGCTCCATCCACTTAACATTCCATATGCAGGGAAGTCATTAATCGTCCATAACAGTGCTGCTTTCATAACAAAATTTTGCTTCTTTGAACTGTCATATGTCAAAACTCCATCCTCCCATAACATTTTTAATTCATCAACAAGAGGACTAAGATACACATCTATACTCTTGCGTGGCGACTTTGGACCAGGAATCATGCAAGTAAAAAATTTTGAAGTCGAAGGATTATGAGTTTCTGCTCTTTGTTCATTCTCTCCAAAAATTGTAGCATCAACTTCTGCATCTCGCACCATATCAATATATGAATTTGTCGAAGTTTCCATAAAATTGTCTTGATTACTTGAACTTTCATCTTTCCAATATTTTTCACCATGTAAAGTCCAATTCAAATAATCCACCCAAAAATCCTTTCGATACAAATTCATCTCGACATTATATCTTAGCTTCAATTTCTTATTCTTACAATTCGCACATGGACAACGAATGCGACCAAGAGAATTGGCTACACCTCATTCTTCATATGCAAATTTTAAGAATTCATCAACTTTGTCCTTAACTTTTTTTCACAAACATAACCCTTATTATCTTTCCACTAAAAAATTCAACTTTGATCAGGTCTCATTATGCTACATAAATATGAATGAAACTTAATTAGCGGAACATAATTAAATATGAATGAAACATGATTACAAATATTAAATATTATTCAATATTCGCTAAACATGACTACAAATGAACTAAACATGATTAAATATAAAGAAACATAATTATATATGAACGCAACATAATTATATATGAATTAAACATGATAAAATATGAACTAAATATAATTATATAATAACTAAACTATCGGGAGGAGGGTGGCGCGCGCCCTCCTCACTGCCGGGAGGACGGCGGTGCTGCCTTCCTCTTATTGAGGAGGGCGGAGGAGGAGATCGGCGAGCAGTTTACCGATGGCGAGGAGGCGAGATGGCGGGCGGCGATCTTCAAGCGCGGGGTGAGTATAATTTGAGAGGGGAAAAACGCGGAGAAGGGAAAAAAAATAGAGGTCGGGGGGACTTTAGGGTGCGGGAATTAGCGACGGAAACTTTTGTCGCTAAACCATCGCCAACTTGTCGCTAAGATTTTTTTTAAAATAAATAAATAGAGACAACGACCACTGTCGCTAAATCGTCACCGAGCTTGTCGTAAACAAAGACAAATATTTTCTGTCATTATTTTCATCGCAAACTCGTCGTAGTTTTTTTTTTAAAAAAAATGGTCAACTTATCTTGTCGCTAAGAAGTCATTAAATTGTCACCATTAGAGACGACTTAGAGAAGAAAAACTATCACTAAATGTTTGTCTCTAATCCATACTATTCTTGTAGCGAATTTACATAAATCATTAATGAGCCATTATTAATCAATGTCGCAAATTGTCGGATTTGTTATTGTGCGGTGATAATTTGTTACATGATACATCGTTCAATTTTTTAGGATCACGAAGAGGTGGATCTGTCACTATTTACTATGATTTTATGTAAGTTAATGATATGTCATTCATGTATGATATGTTGATAAGTAATGAATAATGGCTAATTGCCTAATTGTTATTGTTGAATGTTGGCTTGTGGTCGATATACCTATACCACTAATTATTGTAGATCTTTTATTCATCAATATGCCATATTGTTATCAAATAAAGTGTCATTATTACGAGCTTATCATCACTTATTGTGAACCATCATTGTCAGTGTGGGAGTCATTATTGATTCTTAATTTTTTTATTTTTTATTTAAAACATGATCGAGTTCATATTTGTCATTATCGATTTCAAAATCATTGACTATTTATAGATCATCATTCTCAATATTAAAATAATAGTGATTCATGACATATCACGGTTAGCTTGGGACTTTTTAAGGACTATTCGTGATTCATGGCTCAATGTTGTCAGTTGTGACATCAATATGGAATTTTCAATATATGTTACCGACCATAAATCCATTGTTGGTACTTTTTTTCTTTGTCGTTGTTTGTGACTGTCATTTTTTAATAGTGATTCAAGATTGACTCCTCATCGCATATTTTTTTCAAGTGTTACTTAGTACTGAGTATCAATGGTTGAACTACCGTTGATATTATTTGAATCGTTATGGTCAATTAGTGATTCATTGTCACAACTTTTCGTGTGACTCCCTATTTATACAATTTGAATAGACTTGTTGAAAGCTCATTGAAGATTTATCTGAGTTGTGCACCTCCGGTAATTGATTGAGATTTCAAATCGAGTTATTGATTTCGGCATCTATTTTTTTCGATTATAAAAAGAGATTCGTGGCCTAGATTGAATTCGGTATCTATGATATATTGATTTAAAAGTTCAAAAAAGCGATTGGAGTGGGACGCCTTAAAATTCTCAATCAAGAGCTTAAATCAACATTTTGTTATTATAAGTCGATTAAGATTACTTATTTCTGAAGTAGATCGGCTCAATTTTTCTAGGACGAGATTGTATGATTATATTGTTTCCATATATATAAAGTTGAAAATAACATAAATTAAATATTATTTAATTATTTAAAAATTGTTGATTGTTACATGATGTCTATGCCCCAACTGTCAGATGGCAGCTACCACTCGATTCCATACAATCATATTGCTGTTTGATTGCTACGACAGGCCCGTATATCTGCTGCCGAGCTCGCTCAACTGGCGCTTCGGTGGCAAACGTGGAGTGACCTCATGAATCAATCACTTACAAGTTACAACATAATGAAACAACTTGAAGGCCCTTTAAGTTTTTTATTTATTTAGAAAACCTAACAATGTAATTTAACTCATATTAAAATTTTAAAATATTTTAGTTAATTTGATTAAAAAAATAGATGGAGAGTGTGCCACCGCCCTCCAACTTTGTAATTCAGCACATACGTTTTTCCGTTCTTGGCTGCGTCCATATAGATTTTGAAGAAATGTTTTTACTTTCTTGCTGCTTTGTCTTGGACTCGCAAATCGAGCGATCGAATACATAGATATCGTGGGCATGCAGACATGCTGCCGTCCACCATTTTGATTCCTAGTTAAAGGGTGCACGTTCATAGCCATGATATGATGGATGCAATTAAGATACTTTTTCAGAAACCATGTCTGAATTGCCTGCCTTACTCATCCCCACATAGCCACCAGCCCCATCCTCTATTCTTGATGGCGTCTTTCCGCAATCTGGGGTAAATTACCAGCAGCTGGAACTATCACCTTCCTATATATGGACTTGGATCCTCCTCCCTTTAGATCTGTCAGCTACTTATAGCCATGCAGAAGAATAATTTTGCATAAAGTCGCGTCACATTCGTTCGTTTCTTTCATGCATGTAGACAAAAGAGATAGATCCGAGTATAATTCTTGATCATAACATCGAGGGGAGCTGTTGGAGCTTCCATACATACTACTTGCTACAGAACGCCATTAACTTTCGCCCAGCACTTTGTGTAGCCATTTCCCACGTAATTATTTTTTTATTCTAACTCTCGATTCTTATGAAAATGGATTGATTTCTTATATAATATATAAGAAATTATATTAACTGACTGGTTCAATCAGATTAATTTGATACTTTTAATGTATTCAACCTAGTTTAATCCTCATTCTGATGTATGTTTTAACTGTGATTGCGATCACTTGTTGAGCAATTTGCTGATCAGAATTCTTACTATATATATGACAACGAGTGTTTGCTTGAACCTTTCTACAACTATTTGACACGTCAAATTTATTTTTAGACATTCCTTGTATACCAAAATAAGAACGAACAAAAGATGAAATTTTGGTTGTGACTTTGACAGCCTTTCCTTTCCAAGTCATATGCTTGTTTGTTATATAAAACATAATAATGAATATTCTGAAGTTCATAAATTGAAGACTTGTATAATTTAAGAGATTATAAATCCACATTAGGATAAACATATAAATTAAAATAAAATATGTAGTTAAACTTTTTTAATTTCTTATTTATCTGGTAATCACATTCATTGTTGACGCAGACTAAATTAAAGAAATATTATAAGAACGCACCATTTATTTCAATGAAAATTAATTATTATGAATAATATTTCTTTTAGGAAAATAATTTATTTTCATGTGTGATAAATCATTTTAATTTAGGAAAATTTTGTCTTAAAAATATAAGAATGATAGATTAGTGAAAGCAAAATTATTTTTCATTTTAAAATATTAATTTAGTTTTTTAACATATTTTTTATCAATATAAATTATTTTTTTATGGTTCTCAAATAGTAAAAATTGAGCAATTTATTTCTGAAAAAATAATTTCACCAAAACAAATGTAAACAAAAATATGAATAAGACATAAACAAAACTTTGTTTTAATCACAGGAAACTAAGGAGAGATATAGCAATCTTCTTTAGAAAAGAAATATAATCAATTTAGTCCATAAAAATCAGTGCTTATGTAATGCCCTATAAGCACACTCTGTGTGGCGTGAGAAAATATGGAATAAAAAATTTCTAAAACTCTTTTCATAAAAGTAAATGTAGAAGTGTTACATAAAGATAAAATATCTCCACTATTACAACTTAAGGAAAAAGGACTAAACTAAGACATATCATGACCAAGGACTACTAATCATGTGCAAGCAACATCCACGACGAGCATTAGTCATTGTATATGCCACATCATCTATATGGATACACTACCTACATGATTCAAAGGAGGAGAGACAATTCTCTCGTGAGCTATAAACTCAATATATAACGCACAGTAGATAATGATTTCATGAAAAATAAAAGCAAAGGAATAAGTTATAACAATATCTTACATATAGTAATAGAATAATTATTTCATATTGATGCATGCTAAAACATGCAGAAATATATCGCTAGCAAATGCACTAGTCATATCAAAAATAGTTCAACGGTGAATTGAGTATCATTCTCACAAAATTTGAATGTTTACTTATCTATCTAATCCCACCAACTAATAGAAGATTACAAGGATTTTTAGTAAAAGGAATATTTGAAAAGAAAATAAAAAGAAAAGAAAAGTTAATGATAATAGCCTCTAGCTCAGGATGATATAAATATAATCAAGAGAAATTCAGTTTCACCACCAAATTAATCGAGTTTAATCTCAAACAAACTCCTTAGTGGATTAGGATCGATCAGATATATAATCCAAATAGGCAACATCGTCCTTCTCCAAGATGTCAACCTACATTATAATGTCCTCTCCAATATACACCACCAGATATCTACCTACATTATAATGTCCTCTCCAATATACACCACCAGATATCTACCTACATTATAATGTCCTCTCCAATATACACAAACTATCTTAATCCAAATAGGCATGATCGTCCTTCTCCAAGATGTCAATCTTATCTATTGAAAATTAAGATGCATTAATATGTAGCTCTTAGGCTATGAATCGTTCCTATCCATTATGTCAATCTCACATATCACACACCTAAATATTCTTCTCTAGGATGTTTTCAGATGTGACATGCAATACTTGTGATGAACAGTTTCAATGAGAATTAAGAACTCACTATTCTTCTCCAAGATGATAGTAATAATTCAAAATCTCAGAAAAATCATAAAATAGCATTAAACACAACAATCATATGCATAGAATATTTGAAGAATTAAAATTAATAAAAATCAAGAGTTGAACATGTTTCTCTTACAAGAATATTCTACTCCCAAAAAAATAATTCAAAGATTATAATAGGAGTTCATCACAAAGAGAAAGAAGAATAATTAACTAAGAAGCAGAAACACTTAGATGATCTTCTCCTTCAAAATATGTAGTGTGTTTTCTTCTTCTTCTTGAAGCTTGAAGTTCAATTGCATAAAGTCCAGGCCTATTGCATCCTACTTTAAAATGAGGCTTTGATGGTGTATTTATAGGTTCACAACAGATAGAAAGAGTCTTTGCATGATAAACTTAGGTTTCCAATGGACAAAATTCAATTACGGTCAAAATCTTCAAAATATAACGTAAAACAACTTCAAAACCATATTTTTTTTATTATCCTGCAAAATTGGCATGGCCCATGACAGTGTTGTCACAATTGTGACTGAAGGACAACAAAGAAAAATGAATCCAAGAGTTTTCACAGGCCGTAATATAGATGTCACAGTCATGATCGATATTAAAAATTCACGTCTAGAGCTTGTCAGGGCTCGTGAGATAGATGTCACAGCTATGACCAAAGGTAAAACTTGGATCCGAGCTGTTATAGACCATGAAATAGGTGTCACGCCATGACCGAGGCTAAAAAAATAACTTTTGGAGTTGTCACAGACCGTGTCTTTCAGTGTCGCGGTCGTGAAAATCAAGTTGAGACTCTCCCTGGCGTGAAAACAGAGTTACTGTAGGATCTAGATGGCACCAAGAGGGGGTGAATTGGTGTATTAAATTTTTTTACAATTCTAAAGTACTTATCTTAGCGGAAGCATATAAATGCAAATGCAAAGAAGAAGAACAAGAAGAGAACAAGCAAACAAACAATGATTTGTTGAAGAGGTTCGGCCGAACTCTTGACCTACGTCCCCGCTCCGGTCTTCTCGAACTCGAGACCTTCGGAGATCACTTAACTCCTTCTTCAAAGGGCGAAGGCTCCCTTACAACTTCTTCTTCTCCTTTCTTTCTATCGAGGACAAGGAGATAACCTCTTACAAGTTCACTCTTGAACACACACACTTCCTTCTATTCTGGATTCGTCACTCGAATGCTCAGAAGGAGGAACTAAGGGCTTTTACTCAAGCTCTCAGATTTCTAATTTGCCAAAGTTACTTCCCAAGACTCTTGGGATTACAATATATACTCTGCACTCAACGACCTAATCCCTATCTCTCAGAAAACTAGCCATTAAAGCAAGTACAGTAGTCTTCACCTACCCCTCGGTCGTTTGCTTCCTCTGCTTCGGTCGATCGCTGTTGTGGTGAAGTCTTCATTTGAACTGTCATTCGGTGCTCCGGTCGTCCGTTGTTTGCCTTCGGACGTTCATAGTTCAGAGTCTTAAGCCTTTGTTCCTTAGTCAAGCTCTTTCGGTCGTCCGTCAATCCTTCGGTCGTCCGATCTTGACTTGTGCTCATTTCTCCAACTGTACTCTGGCCGTCTGTTGATTGCAGACCAATCCCTCGGACGTCCTCCTTTTTAGTTGAAGTTATCTGTCAAGCTACTTCGGTTGCTCGCTCTTCATCTTCGATCGCCCAACTTGACTTGTACTCTTTTTCAACTCTTCTCTGGTCGTCCGCTGATTGTCTCTTCAACTCTCGGACGACCTTTGTTTCCTCATCGGTCGTCCACTTATCCTTTGGACGGTCGTACATCCTCTAGCCTTAGACCATACACTCTTCCGGTTGACCTCTTGTCTTTACTACTAGACTCTCGAATGACCTTTGTCTTTGTCTGAAATCTATCGATCGCCCGCTCTACACCTTCGGTCGGCCGCTCTTCCTTCTATCATTACTATGGTCGTCCGCTGCTTCAACTCATGAGCCTACGGACGCCCTCTTCCAACATTGATAATCTTTCGGTCGTCCACTTTCTTCACTCTGAAACTCTTGGACAACCAATGTCTTCATCTTCAGCTCTATGGTCGTCCACTATTCATCTTCGGATGACCATTCTTTCCTTAGTCATATCATCATCGGCTAAACTTCATCATAGGGCGTCCACTTCTCCTTGGAGTGCATGTTCTTCAACCTCTATATTGTTATCATAGAACCTTCGGTCGCCCACTGTTCTTCACCGGACGATCTTTCCTATTCAACCTTGTCTTCGGTCGTCCACACAACAACTTTTGTGGATTTCTCAGTACTTGGGTTCATTTCTTCGATCTTTGTTCTTCACATAGGTCGACCACTTCACATCCT
>LTAE01008521.1:0-20402 GCA_001647135.1 Pontederia paniculata | reverse complement strand
AGAGAGAGAGAGAGATATGGTGGCTTGAGCTCGAGAGAGAATTATGAAGCCCTCCCCCTCTAAACCTCCTTATATAGGGGTTTAGTATGCATAATCTTAGTAAAAATTAACTTAGTCTCTCCTATCTCACTTAAGATCAAGAGTCTTTTAAAATTAGTTTTGATAGGATTAGAAATGTTAAAATATTACAATTATAATTTGACTTTAACTTCTATTTATCTTTTTCCTAATCCTAATCATACTCCATCTTATCATACAATATCTTTTCTTTTTATTCTTTTACTATTAAATTTTATTTTCTAAAATTATGGGTGTTAAAACATAGGAAGAGATGATGAGATAAAAAACAAAGAGCAGGGAAGGGATAAAGGATGGAAGATGAGAGAACAATCGAGAGAGACCGGGGATGAAAAAAGGTTGGAGGCGGAGAATATGTGGCACTAATAGCAAAAGGGAAGAGAAAGCCTTTTACTATTTTTTGAAGTTTCATTATTGAGCATACACCAATATTAGATTGAACACCATGTTATATTTTAAATTTATATTAAAATATCATATTGTTTGCTGTTTGGCAACACAAAATATAGAGTTTAAAATAGTGTTTAGTGGTTTGACTAAGTCAATTCACTAAATTAAGTATTTGGTAAACTAATTTTATCATTAGTGTTTAGCGGTTAACTAGATGTTTATAGTATGCTAATTTAAAATGCTTTTAGAGTATAGAGTTTAGAGATTCAATTTTTTTTTCAAATTTAGCCTTCTAATTATAATATCTTCTTTTTATATTTTTATTATAAATATCTCAATTAAATGGTGTGAACATAAATAAAAAATTAAAATTTTGTTGATTTTATGTATGAATGTAACAAAAAATTTAATTGAAAATAATTTATTCTTACATTGCAAAAAGAAAATAAATGCATATTATATTAAAAATTAAATAATTTATTATTTTATGTTCGTTTATGTCATTTTATACTCATAAACAAATTTAAATACTAAATTATGAAACACTTATTTATTAATTATTTAATTTAACTTCTAAATATTAACCATCATCCACTAACTGCTATTCATTATTTATATTGCTATTCGCTAATCAACCACTATCCGCTTATTAAACCGCTTACCATGTCAAACACAACCTTTAAAAAAAACGAAAATGAGCGTGTTGTAAGGATAAAATTATCAATAAGTTTAAGTTAAAAAACTATTGTAGTTATTATGTTTTGACATTCGAATCTTTGGATTAAAATTAATAATAATTTTGGTTCATGTGTTGAAAGCTCATAAACTTTTTAAAAACATAATATTTTATATGCAGATAGGAACAACCTATTCTAATTTACGTTTCCAAGATCAGAGGTAGATGTAGTTACTAAAGAAAGAGTATAAATAATTAATTCTGTGAATATTGTGATTGATAACCATATTAGGTTGTGCCACAAAACTTATGTGATACAATAGCAGATGCATGGATCCAGTCATCTGAGTTGTACAAGTAGCATGCTCGTTCAATGACATAAGATTTGGTAAATCCATGTATGTCTAATGCTTGCATGCATGCATGCGGAGAGCAGAAGCACTGCGTACGGATCCAAATTAATTTAATGATCAATTGCAGGTGCCGCCGCAACACTGCATTTCGCCGATGAGGGTTTCCCACCACAAAGGGCGGAAGCACGACTTCCAGATGCAGATATTCCGGTAGTTCTTCCTCATGGGGACCCGCCCGATGTACTCAACTTCGTTGCCGCCGACGAGCTTGTCCACCTTGCCGTCGGCATGGATTTCGCCGATGAGGGTTTCCCACCACAAAGGGCGGAAGCACGACTTCCAGATGCAGATATTCCGGTAGTTCTTCCTCATGGGGACCCGCCCGATGTACTCAACTTCGTTGCCGCCGACGAGCTTGTCCACCTTGCCGTCGGCATGGAACCTGTACCCGCAGCCGCGTACCAGGCCGGTCGAATATCTGCTGCAGTAGTACATATCCTCCCTAGCCGGCGCGAAAAACACCCTCACCTTCTCCGCTGAGCAGTCATCGGCGCCGTAGTACGTGCAATATATTTCGAAGAGCCGCCACGACTTGACCCGGTCATTGTGAATTTGGCGTCTCTCCGGACGTAGCCGGACGCGATATCGAATGCACGGTTCATGTCGTGGTTCTGGTATCCCTTGCAGTCGATATAGAAGTCCTCCAGTTCTCCATGTAGATCACCTGGTAGCCTTTGCCGTCCTCGCCCCCCACAAAGGGCCCGTTTTCATCATCGTGGGCTCCAGCAACAAGCCTGAAGTAGGTGGCAGCGACGAGGAGAAGACAAACGAGGAAGTAGTTCTATTGGATAGCCATCACCGGTCAATACTCCTCCTCCTACTTCTCCTCCTCCTTAGTTCAATCCCTAAGCTTTCTTCAATTCTTCTAGTTGAAATCTTTCTTTGCATGGGAAAGACGTAGGTGGTATATAAACAGCATGCATGACAAATTTAGGGCTCATAGAGAAAATGTTCTTTTATGGACCATATTGCATGCATATGTGGAATACTTGGTCTGGAGGGCTGGTTGGTGGAGAAAAGGTTGTCATCCAAAGCAGGTTTTACCATCATTGGCACAAGTTCGTTTGGTCACTTTCCTTTTTTTCAGTTTTTTTTCATATTACAAGGACGCTCAAGGTCTTCCCCTTTTTATCTCTCTCCTTTGATTGATCCTAGATGAAACCATTTTTTTATTGAAATTATTATTTTTTATGAGTTTATATTTAAATTTCTTTTTTATGTCCCCTAAAAGAAGGCATTAAGAGACCCTTATAGCCCAATCCTAGATATTCTAAGATCCTTTTTCAAACTTGCTCCTATTTCGAGTCAAAAGATAGATAAATAGACATCGGCGACGGCGATTTCGGCGGCGATGGTCGCGTCGGAAGGGTCGTTGAGTTTCTCCGATGATGCCTGGTAAGGACTGCGTCGTCAATTTGTCCTAAAAAATGCGGCTTTTGGCTTCGTCGTCAGCGGCGTCGCACTTTCAGGGGAGAAGCTGCGCGAGTCGTTTCTACGTCAATCGGCGATGGCGATCGTCGGGGCGGCGAGGGGGATTCGACAGAGACGATGGGGTGAAGCCAGAGAGAGCGGAAGCAGAACGTCGCGCGCGCAAGGAGAAGAATTGAGTTCGCCGGCGCTCTTTTGCTCTGATACCAGTGAAAGGGGGAAGAGTAAGAGTTTGGATTACCGATGGGGACTCCCGGGATGCGCCCTCTATCCATATATAGCCGCCATGCCCGCACCCGTCCGTCCCTCAAAGGCGGCGTTTTGCGTCAACGTCTTTTGGCGGTTCCGGCGCCCCTGCAGGCGCGTCTCCTCGCCGACGGACGCGACCTTGGTGACCACTGCAGGTCACTACAACAGGGATTGTATAAGGCATATAGAGGGGATTCAATTCCTAATTTATTATCTTATTGTGATTTGAGAATTATAAGAAATGTATTCGGGCTCCCATTGATTTCACCCGGAGATGGGGCGTGATAAGGAATAACGCAGCGGCCAGCTCGCGCGTGCATCTGTTCCGGGATAGTGGCCAGGTTCATGCCATCAACAGGCAATAAGGCGGACAACCACGACATGAAGGAATCAACTGGGTCAGTGGGGGGAGATGATGGATGGAGCAGTGCGAAATCAGTGCGCAGATTGCCGGGGTTGACAGGGATGGTCCGGATGGACGACGCGATACATCAGCCTATAAAAGGAATGCGCGATACATCAAACTGGTACGAAGAGATTGAGTACAGATTTTGGGCTACTTGATTGAGGAATGAGGAGTTCAATCCATAGTCTACTTGTTTTCTTGGCAGGACTCAAAATGAGAGCATGGCACCAAACGGGCATGCCACTCTCTTTCTTGGCCTGGTGTTATCTTGTGAGAAGCCTACGAGCTTGGATGGGCTCATGCTTGAAGCAGAGAGGCAATGAGATCCACTAGCTTGTTATGTAGATTATTAGGCCGCAGTGCACGCTGTTGCAGTGAATACAAAGAAACAAATATGTATGCGATTACAGGCATTAAGGAATAGGCTGCATTGGAAAATTGAAGCCTCTTGAGTGGGTCTCGGTTTGCTCTCAGATGAAGCTTTAGATCAGCATGGGCCATCCCTTTTCTGGATCCTTGAACCATCATGTTAGTGTTGACTTCTGAGCTATATATTAAAGAATTCTCACTTAAAGCCTCACTCAACAAAAATAATCTTGGTGCAGAGGTTGCTTGGATAACTTTGCTGCAATCCAGTTTGTATTATGATGTAGGCCATTCAATCTGTGCGCCAGTACGGGTTTGCTTATGAGGTCCATACGCCCCGTGATCCATACTGTTCATATTTCATATGTACAGAATGATTCATTTGTTCTTTTTACATTTTGTAATTTTGTTTCTGGAAATATGTACATGGTCGTGGAACAAGTACTGCATTTGACAGCTTGTCCATATGCATACTTTCCGAACTGGCTATATATGATTGATTAGAGATTAAAACAAATAGCAAGTTCTTTTTACTGCGTGCTTTGCTTATTTTTGTGTTATTCTGGTGTGCATTCGGAAGTTCAAGATTCCTTTGATGAATGTGAATGTGGACATCCAAAAACATGCATCTGATCTGAATTACGTAGTGGCCTACCTCCGGCAGATCTTGTCAACATACTGATGGGCACTTCCTTGCTCTGCAGACCTTGTCTAGCATATTCCAAGGCGGCCTACCTTCAGCATCAGTGCTTCCAGATAGTCATTGTGTTGATTTGAATAATTAAATTCCAGATGATTCGAAGTCTTATCTTTATGCATCTATGCATCTGGCAAAATCTGTGTTTGAAATTACTGTAAAAAGAACACAGATGATACACAAATTGCAGCACTATCAACTAACTCTCTTGACTATAGAAGAAAGTTTCCACAGTGAAGGATATCATCTCTTCGGGAATTGTAATGTGGATGAGCATGTCTGTCTCTTCCAGTTTCACTAGATTCTTCTTTAAGCTTAATAATTTATATGAACAGTTTTATGATCACTCCGTATTGACCTTTCCATGGAGTAAAAGAAAGATCATACTCTTTTTTACTTTATACTGAACAGCTCCTTTTCTGACTGCGGCAGTGGCAGAATCATCAAGCTTAACATGTCTAGACACCATAATGTTGCTGCCTGATGATTCTTATCCACGAGCTTAATGCACCCAAATGATTTGCCGTCGGCCAGGACCAGTCTAACTGATATGCCAAAGAGTGAAAAGAACATAATAGAGGTCACCATAACTTAGAAGGATCTAACATGTGATAAGATGCCTTTGCTAGATGCTAACATGATCTTTCTTGCGGCTTTAGAAGAGAAGATAGGAAGGAAGGCCTCAAGTGGGATTAGAGAGGCACTGTCTCATATCTTCTCCCTCTGAAACTGAAATCGCCGACTATCGACAGCGCACCTAAATCGAATTTTTTTTCACAGCCTATTGACAATGACTGAACTTGGGAAGAGTCTCTTTTCATGCCAACTATAAACCAATGAATTCAGAGGACAACATGAGGTATTTGTTCCACATCATTGATCCTTGTGGTCCAGCTGTCAAACATAGTAAAGGTAATTGATTAGCTGTAAAACTTTGACATTTAAATGTTCATGTCTGGGTTTAATTAAATTCCTTCAGGAAGAAGACATGCAGCTGGGCACTAGCATGAGATTTCTCTGTCCAATTGTGCAAAGCAACTGGTGAAGTAAACGGTTCAGAAAGTGACAGTTAACCTAATGATGATCAACTGCTGCAGGAAAGAAGATCACTACTGTTTACGCTAATAATGACATGCTAAAGAAAGAAGAATGCTAATAATGCAGACACAAGTACATCAAAATTGGCAGTCCCAACCAGGTTACAAGCCTTTGTCAAGAGAAGTTGGAGAGCACTAGAGAAGAAATGGGTTCACTTGCAGCTGTTAAAACTAGTGGCAAAGATTTGCTCTTCAAACACAAGTGACTTGCACAAGCAAATGATGCCTTGGTTGGTGAACTTAAGAAGGATAAAGAGGAGAGAGGATGTGGATACCAACTGATCATACGAAAACTTCTATGACAGCCTGGTGGATGGTCTCCCTAATCATATTGTTCCAACCCAACAGGCAATAAGTATCTAATGTTAACTATTCACCCTTTCTTCTTTGGACCACCACCGCAACATCCTCCCCTTGCAACTCTGAAAGAACTGAGCTTTGTCTATTAGAATATGGTCCCGGTTTGGGTCCCAGAAAACTTTGATATGCATGGAAAGATAGGGGGTTATCTAAATCCTACTTTATCTAGACCAGGTCTAAATCCTCATGTCCTGCCATAATTTTGCAATTCTACTTGGGTTAAGAATGGAAGTGTGAATGGTACAGCTGAAGCTGAGGAGAAGTTGATGGCCTAAATTGAGGGGCAGCATGAGATATTGATACATGAACATGGTCCTGAAGTTTCTCACTCTTTCACTCTCCACCTCTGGTGCTAGTGGACATCCCAAAGGTTCCTTGTGCTTGTATCCACATATGGCTTTTAGGTATTCCTGCCAAAGCTGCGCACAGGGTTTGTTGCAGCAGCAAGCTTAATCCTCAAGAAAGATGCTCTTTTGTTGGAACCATCCAAAAATATGGTGTTGGTTCCAGTCGTGCTCCTTTTTTTTGGCCGTCTGTATCCCATGAGTGAAATGAGTAGTTCATGTATAATTTTCACTTGTCACCTTGTATTTTCAGCACTTATTGTTGTTTCCTTAAAACTCAGGCACAGTTGAATTGTACCACTTCATTTCACGCAGAAAAGAGTACTTAATCAGATGGAAACTATTTATTAACTCGAGTTCAGTACAGATACAATCGACCAGAAAAAGGAGTTTCATATTAAGTGGTAGCTGACTTTAAATTATCTGCAAATACTCAAAAAGAGAAGCCTTACAAACCCCACTGACGGTTTATAAGAATACAATAATTCAGTGGTTATAAATCAAGCTGGATACACACCTTGCTGATTTATTTAACTTTTGCCATTATCAAATACTTAATTAATACATATGCCTGAAGACGTTTCAAGTATCAAGCATATAATTCAGATAGGAACATTTCAACAAACTGCTAGCAGTGTTATCAACTATGATACAGCAGCTTCACAATGTCAGATCTCTCAAAAGTGACATCCATCCATCACAAATCTGAATCTATGAAGACCCATGCAACCAGCAAAAGGATGATGGAGGCGTCTCCAAAGAATCATTTGTTCTAAGTAGATTAGAAATTAACTGGAAAATCTGCTTAAACTTGAACTTTTTTTAGCTCAAAGCTTCTTGCATCGTTTATAGCCGCTGAGCATCCCTATATATACAATGTTCACTTCAATCTGAAAGAACATATATGATCAAAGCTCAATTTTCATGTGACCTGTTGGCAGAGGGCCTGCAACAACATATACTGAAGTCAGATTTGTTGCCTGTAACATCAAGTTTAATCAGCAGTATCTGTTATTTCGTACCATGGAAGCTCTGAGAGGATGCTGCCAGCTCCTGGCCTTGTCCTATGTCCATTTGAACGACACTTTGAAGATCATCCTCCCAGAAATTACCGAGCTGAAAATTCAATATTTATTCTCCTTAGGGACATTTTCTCAGCACTCTGCAATCTATCCTATTATTTGATGTCCAGAAGAAATCATTACCTGAGAGGAAGGATTTTCGAGTCCATTGAGGAAAGGCTGGTGAGAACCAAGACTTTGATGAAAGCTGGAGTCCAGAAGGTTCAAGGAGTTCTGGCTCTCTGCACCATTGTTCAAACTGCAATGGAGTGAGTTCCCAGACTGAGGCTGGTTAGCAAATGAAGATTGCATCCCTGATGCCTCTAATGTGTAAACTGAGTTTGGCATAGACCCACAGGTTTGATGAATCTGAATGTCACCACAAGATGCAGGATTAACTACCGATATGAATAAATGCTTCGAGTTTTAAGCAAGATACAAAGTAAATTGGCAATCTTACATCCTTGGGAAGGAGGTTTGCTAAATTGTTGAAATCTAAGCGTGGATTCACAGTAGCCAGCTTCATAGACAGGAACTGCAATATAGCAGACGTGGATGTGAGATGCAAAGACATGATGAATGATTCTAACACTTGAACTCATGTTCTTCATTATGTCATTAATACCTCAACTTGTCGCTGTAATGATTGCACATAGTTTATAATCTCATCAAGCATGACGGCTTTGCCGGTTACCTATTGAAAAATGACAATTCAAGATCAAACTCTAAAACATAATTAAACATTTCCCCAAACAGATGCAGGCAATGGTTTCACAATTCACTCTTGGATGATACCTTGTTGCAACCTGGCACCAGATCTTGCAGTAGTTTCATTCGCTGACTGATCTTTTCTCTTCTCACCTAATTGATACATAGACAAAGAAAGATTCTTTAGTTGAGCAACTGCATAAGAAACTTTATTAGGATGCAAAAGTAAACAACAACCAGCCACTGTAAACAATAACCACTACATACCCTCTCTGCAAGGCTGTGGCTATCAGTTGCCTGCCCTCTTCTGGCCCTCACATGGATGTAGTCCTTGGGCGGCTCTGGGGGCTTGTTGTTGTCCTTGCCCTGCTTGGAACCACCATTATTTTCACTGGTGCTGGCACCATCGTTCTGCTCTACTTTCTGCTTGGCCGAATCATTCTCGGGGCCTTCACCTTCTGTTCGACTTCTCTTGGAGCATGACTTGTCTTCCTCCATTGTCTGCAAATTAGCAACTTCAAATATAAATAATTGAATTCAGATGAAGCTAATTCTGTAGATTTCCAGAAATTTGATGTACCTTAGGAGGATCTACAGCAGAATTGGCTAAAGAAACATCCTTGCCTTTGCCCTTTGGCAGAGCTTTGCGCTTCTTCCCGTTGCTTCCTGGAGGACCCACCATGGATACTTCACCACAGATGGGATCAGACACAGATGACTCCTCTCTGGCATTCATGACTTCGTTGTTCATCTCCTTATTGACCTCTGGTAATAGCCCAATTTGGAGACCACTAGTCGTTAAGGACTTGCTGCTCGGAGCTCTCGAGAGCCTTCCTGTCTCTGGAGCAGCGACTTGTCCTCCGTAGTTCTGACCGTCAAAGCTCGAGAACCTCGCCGCTCTATCGGCGAAGCCCGGGTCGTTTGAGAAGTGATCCAGATGGGACGGGAGCATCTGATGCCCTGGCATCGGTAGGCCTCCGAACGCCTGGTGGTGCTGGTAGAGACCGCCCATCATGGAAAGATTCAATTTTGGAGGGGAATTCATGGGCGCGCCAACGAAATGCGACTGCGGGGAGATCTCCTCCCCGGAGTTGGCAACAACGTGCAGTCCTCCAACAAGCTTATGAAAGGCGAGGCTATCGGCGGGGTTCGCAGCGGCATGGGAGTTGGACGACGATACGATCGAGCCGAGGGCCGTCTGGAGGTGGCCGCCCGCTCCCATCACGTGGTCCCAGTTCAGGTTGAGGAAGCATTGCGGCAGCTGCTCCGGCGGTCCCGAATTCATCTCTGACGATGTCGGTGGACGCAAAAGTTCGTTCCTTTACCAAGGCGAGGCGCAATAGAGTAGGAAATATCACCAAATTCACAAAGATTCCGTTGCCCCAGTAAGGAAAATAAGGAAAAGACGATAGCTTTATGACAGTTCCGATCTCCGGCGAGGCATAGCCTTCTTTAGCACCTTGCGTCGGCCGGAAAATTTTCTCCTCTCTTCAGGTTGAGCAAAGAAAACAATGCGAGAAAACACCGGATTCCCAAATATTTCAGGGAAAGATCCTTTTGCTCCTTCACCAGTCGATAACTAAGCACCTGGAAGTGAGAGCAGCAGGGAAAAGTGGGAGCTTTTGATGAAAACAACTCGGGCGAAAGAGGGATAAAAGGTGAAGCGTTGGAGAGTGGAGCAGAAAGGAGAAAAAGGAAGGAGAGAGAGAGAGAGAGAGAGAGAGAGAGAGAGAGAGAGAGAGAGAAGAAGAAGAAGAAGAAGAAGAAGAAGAAGAAGAAGAAGAAGAAGAAGAAGGGGATGGTAAACGTGGAAAGGGAAGGAAAAGATGGAATTTGAAGAGGTTGTGAGGATGGAGGTGGAGGACAGAGGGGAAAGATGAGGAAATGAGGAGAGAAGCGGTGGAAGGGAGGAATTGTTTGACCTTTAAATGAGAGCCTGTGAGTTGAGGTAGAAATATAGAATACACTGGTGATGCAGAAGAAATGAAGAATAGTGTGTCACTGGAGAGATGAAAGGCAGGGAGTGAGGTTAAAAATTCAAGCTTCTTCAGAAAAAGAAGAAGGAAGAAAGAAAGAAAGAAAGAAATGGAGGGAGAGAGAAAAAAAAGGAGGTGAGGAAAGAGAAGTGTTTGATGGATCAGGATTTTTTTTTTCTTATTGGTAAACTCATCAATGATTAAAAAGGAAGAGGGAGACAAAAGGAGAGTTAGTGGAGTGTGCATACAAAGTTGATATTAGTAGGAAGATGGTCTAATTGGTTTCAGAAGATTGAGAGGCACCCATAGAAAGTCATCTTATTTTGCTTTTTTTTTAATTTATTTTTTCTTCTTTTGTTGGCTTACAGATGTTATGAGGTGAGAGATGAGCATCTAATGGATGGTGGTGGTGGTGGTGATGGTGAGAGAAGAAATGTTTTGATCCCAAGTTTCCTTCTCTCTCATGCAGGAAAAAAAAGGGAAATATATCTTTAACAGGATGACAAAACACAATAAATAGAATTAGGCCTTCAATATGATCCAAGTTCTAGGGATGATCCAAGAATCAGACCTTCAATATCTTTCTTGTTCAGACCTTTTCAAATATGGGGGTAAAATGAGAACAGATTGTGCCATCTTCCAACCTTCATATAGCAACAGACACACACACACACTCTCTCTCTCCTCTTCCCACACCACAGCATTAGATACATGGTTGTCCAGCTTTAATGGGTCTGAAAGGACTGCGAGGATGTGAAATATGATCAAACTTGATGTGGCATATCTCGCATCTCCAACCAAAGTTAGGCCCTGGACCAAAAGTATTACATGCCATTTTCCATGGGACATTCTGCACTGATGGTAATTGTACTGAGAAGGCATCAAAACTCTCCGCATTGATTGAAAGTTTGATCATATTTCGCACCCAAGTTTTGTAAACTAAAAATTTTGTTGAAAGTTTGAAACTCAACAATTGTTGTTAAAACAGATGGAGAGAAATATAGTAGAAAACTGAAAAAAAATGGCAGCTGCTTTAATTTTTGCTTCAGCTGCACTTTTCTTCTGGTTTGCCTCGGTGATCTCAAGATGCATGCATAGTGTTATGTACTACCACCCCTTTTGAGGCTTCTAGGAGACCTTTTCCTTATCCTCCTTTTTTTTTTTGGCCTTTTCCTTAGTGTGAATTTCACCCTACCTAATAAGTAAAAGGCAGCCAAGGTGCAGTTCCTCTTTCTTTTCTTGGATCACTGTTTTTCTTTACAGATTTCTGATTTTACTCATCAGTGCAGAGAAAAAGTATTCAAAATTAGGACTTCTTTTCCATGATACATATTAGCATGCAAAAGTTCAATCAATTTTTATTAATTTAGTTTAGGATTAATTCAATTTTTCTCCACCTCAATTATAGTTTATTTTTACTTTATTCTTTAAATTTTATTATCACCCATTTACCTCCTCTCAATTTTTTAAACACTTCCATTTGATCTCAATTGCTTAAAGTTTATTTATTTATAGTTATGCATTTATCTTTGCAACCTTATTTAATTTAAATTTTAAATTTAAAAAAATTAAAATTAAATGGCTTTACGTACCATTTAATTTGTTATTTTTTTAAGTTAAATAAATTAAATAAGGATAAAAATATTAATATAGTATAAAATTTATGCAATTGGAGTTAGGTGATATTTGAGAGCAAACAAGTGGATAATAATGAAGTCTAGAGAGTAATGTTAAGAATATAAATATAAATTAATATTTTTTAATCGACTTAAACTTTAAAATTATTAGTAGCATATCTAATTTAATATGATTTCAAAGTCGAAAGTCATTAAATTTTTTTTTTCTTAATTGTTCACATGTCGTCGAACTCAGGGTTTTTTTTGGAGGGGGAGCTTGCCTCTAATTTTGTTCTTATTTATGTACTATATATATTTATATATTGACCCTAATTTTTTAACATGGTCCCTTACTGATTAAGTATCAACATAAAGATTATGTTATTCTTTCTATTTGTTTTTCTTTTTAGGATTGTTAGTGATCCATCTAATTTAATATTTAAAGTAACAATAAATTATAGTTGAGAAAGCAAAAAAATAGAATTTCATTTTCAATAAGGATTATTTTCAACATTTGACTATGAATTTGTTATATGAACCCAAAACATTCTAATGTTTGGGCCAATCATCTAGATTTTATAGATAAAAAGAGAATATATTTAAAAGCTCAATTAATTTTGATTGATCCAAGTGGAAGGATCGCTAAAGTTTCAATTGAAAATTACTTTGTCAAGAAAAATTGAAAATTTATGCACAATGGACATAAACATAAGAGGACTTTTTTTTTATAGAAGAGGAGTGATCGTCACCTAACCAAACAGTATCTAATTGTTTCCTGTACCTGTTTTTATTTTATGTTCATTCATCCTATTTCTATTTGCAGACCCTTGGGATTGCTGCTACCAGTCACATGCATGCTGGCTGTATACAAAGTTTCATGAGAAGAAAAAAATCCATTGTTTATATCTCAGTTGGTGTGTGGAAGAGGAGAGAGAGAGAGGAGAGGGGCAAGGTGTGGGCTTCCACCAATCCCCCCTCTCCCTCCCTTCTATGCCTTTCCTTAGGTCTAGATTAGTACACATATTCCCCCTCCCTCCTAATCCCCATAAGAAAGATATAAAGAAATTATGGCAGAGAAGCAATATTCAAATCAACACCAATGTTTCTATGATCAATTTGTAGCCCAACTTTATTAATCCACTTCAATAGGTCCTGCCTCTGTGCTACCACTAGTGGACACACAAGAGGTTGTTATCATATCAAGAAAAGGTGGTGGATCAGTAAATCCTTCTTTTAATATATAAAAAAAGGTGTAAATAAATTAATCCAAATAGTGGCAAGTGAAGGAAAACAAAAAAGAGAAGTATTCCTTGCGGGTTAATACTAATCTTGTGAGTTGTGGCAATCATTTGAATGAAGAATACAAAAGAACCAAATGGTTAGGGAGGTTGTGGTTAAACAAATCAAAACAGTGAAATGGAAGCAGAGCTGTTATTTTACAGCAGCTTGTGAATCTTCCACCAAGTCAATCATTTCATTTCTTTTTTGTTATCAGAGGAATTCCGTTGATGGCGCTCTTTTGTTTGCTTACGTTCACCGTTTCCAATGAGAGAGAGAGAGAGAGAGAGAGAGAGAGAGAGAGATCCTAATCTGGCAGTAAAATTTGGTGCCACATAGTCTTGGCAAGCCTAACAGTCCACACGGACATGTGGACACTCAGCAGCTGCCCTGCAGGTTTTATTCCTGATTTTGCTGTGACATCAACACACAGGGAACAAAGTTATGAGTTCATATGAATTGAATGTAATCATGGAAATATTACAGGGTCCAATGGAAAGAGAGATGCAGAGTTTTAATATAGAAAGTTTCAGTAATTACATCAACTTGAAGTAAGCTGCTGAGGATCTCAACAACTTGGACTACTGTTGTGTTTGATGCAATTATTTTGTTTGTCAGAAATGGTGTAACTTGGCAATGTTGCACAAATTGCAGTGGGCAGGAATGAAGCTAATCAATGTCCAATCCAAGTTGGTATCCAACTCTGGGTGCTGAACAGATCTATTTGCAACTACAGACCACTATCTTGGAACTGAAACGATACAAAATTTACAGTGCTAAAAAACACATCTTGCCTTATGACTCTGGTAGGACATGAAAACTTGTTTTAGTTTGATAGATCGAAGAAGTATATTTCTTACTTAAGATGCACAAAATCAGGTTTTGAATTCATGACTAAAGTCATTAATTAACACAAACACGAGCATTTGAGATTATTCTCTTAAAGTTGTTTTTGGAACTTTAAGTACATAGAAGTGCACAGCTTCAATACATCATTATGGGTTATGAAATCTTTAAATGCAAACTTTTACTGTGATGCAATGTTCTCCTAGACGTGGCTGCAATTTCTGAATTAGTCTTCACACCCTTCAAGCAATCCCCAAAATGGATTTAGTTCTACAATGACTTCGGCCAAACACCTGCTCAGGATTCTATTCCTGACTGGAAATTAGTGCAGCGCACAAGCTGTTTAAACAAATATCTTTGCAACTTGATTTAGGATTAATCACCCAAGAACATTCACATACTGAATAACAAATCATTGGATTCATCTCCACAAGTACCAATATGATGACAGAATAGTGGTTAGAGATGTGTGTAAACAAGCTTTCAACTAATATAAGCATCATGACTTATCTCATAACCAAGCTAAATTATCTAAAATAATATATAGGACTAATAAATATTCATAATGATCTGTTTCTGCTACTAAAGAACACACAAAAGCGACTACCAACTGCAATCAACTTAGTTTATTCAGTGAATTATTATTTCCTCTCAGGAGAAGTTTAATTCCTGATTTTAATAGTCTTGGGACTGGTCAAGATCTAACAACCACACTCCTTGGCTCTATCCCTGAAGGCACCTCAACCTAATAACCCTCCAGGAGTGCTAACCCACTCCATCTCCAACTCCTCTCTCTCTCTCTCTCTCTCTCTCTCTCTCTCTCTCTCAGAGTGGTGTTTTTAATCTCTTCCCACTCAAGTTACAGAGATGCTCCTTGTTGTTGCTGTGCAGGTAAAAGATTCTTGCATGTCTTGAATAGTTTAATGTAGGAACAAGTAGCCCTTGTTTGGGTAGCGTGCCTGGAACTCCAATGATTGAACTAATAGGGATAAAAATCACTAGTAGGAAGAGTGTGAAGGAGGCAACAAAAAAGAAAAAAAAGGGATTACATCTGACCAAGCACAATAGACAGTAAGGAAATGTTGAAGTAGAAGTGTTAAATTCTTCTATAAGACGGTGAGTTCTTAAACACTGTTGGAGGGGAATCTTTTGGCTTCACTTTTGTTTTCCCTTTGTCTGTTTATTTCATCAGCGAAGGCAAATGCACATTTGAATGCTCTTCTGGCTTGTGCTGTTCTTGTCCATCTAAGGATTTGATATTACGAAAAATGGAGATGATTATTTATGTCTCTATTAGCTGTGAAGTGAGCTAATATCTTGTATTCAGGTTGAGCAATACAAGTTTGTCTCAGCTTTGCTCATCTCAATAACTTGGCAAACTTCCACTTCCTTATGATCTTAGGAAAGACAGGGTCCAGCTTGAATTTGTTGGAAGATATAGAAAGGACAATGATCCAATTAATCAACATATATGACAAAATCAACAAGCGTGATCCAATGATAAGCAACTAGATGCATCCTTAATAAAAAAGCGCTGAGTTTTCCAAAATAATTTTACCCACACGCAAAAGCATAAAGGCGTCACATAAAAGTTTTATTAACAACAGAATGAGACACTATTTGAAGTCAAATGCTGTCTGCGAAGGTTCACAAATCAATGTTCGTTATGCCATATGATTTTGATGGAACACTGCAAAGATCATAAAGGTACTACAAGCTTTTTAACTGTCACTGACCATCAGTACGTAATACTACAGAAAGGGTTCAGAGTTAAAGCTGTGTAAAGAGCACCAGTATGCAAGCATCAGGTACAGCACGAGATGGAGAGTACTTTAATCCTCGTTTCCTTCTTGCTGCAACCTCCTCATCATGAGCTAGTGATTCATTGTTGTCAGGAGGAGCACCCAAATGTTTCATGAACTGTGCCCAGACTCACATCAGAGAAAGGACTCATTTAATTCACCTCCTGGAAATTTCCACCATGTATTAACAGACTCATAAATTTTTATTAGATAAGGTGCTGTAAAAAATTATCGTACCCAAAATTAGGAAATCCCGAGTTCTTCATACCTCAAAGGATGTGATGATATTTTATTTTGGAGGGAGAAGATGACAATAGTTTTAAAAGGTTTCAAATCACTGAAACTAAGTATGCCGCAGGTATGGAACACGAGGATGATTTGATATTTCCTATGGGCATCTACTTTGCTGCACACATGTTTCTGCATGATCACCCATTCCTCCACTTATGATCCACCACTACGCCAACTCTGGTGCAAATGAAGAAGTCATAAAAGCTCCACCCTGCTAAAGATGACATGCCCAGAGATAATTGTCCTGCCTTTTCCTCAAACTAATAACTTCCACAACATTGCAAGCAAACAGACTAAGATGCATGTTATTTTATTTGTTTACTCAGTTCAGGCACAGTGATGGGTCAGTCTACTTGGATATGACAGTCATCTCCTGGAAACAGTTATTATGGTTATAACATTGGCAAAAAAAAGTTTGAGACGTGCAACTCCATATGTGTAGAATGCTCCCTGAGATATCATATTTTGATCAAGAATATCACAAAAAGATTTTGAGATTTACCGAGTAGGGATATTTAAAAAGTTCGAATGTATTGCAAATGATTTTCTTGTTGTCATAAACTGCTTGCACATAAAGTGATCAGATATCTAAATGCACGGGCAACAAAATAAAGTGAAGCTAGGATTTCTTAGAATTAACAGTAATTACTAATCTACTCTTCAGCAGCCTTTACAAATAACACAAATGATATTGATGTTGTGATTATATATCTAATAGAACAATGTATCCTTGTTAGAAAAGATACAAAAGAAGGTACTCAAATGGTAATTACAAGGTCAGGGAAAAATGCATTTTTGAATCACAACAGGAACATAATAGTGTCCATTGATGTGTAACACAGCATTTCTAATGGCCTTGAATTATTAAGATAACATATATGTTTTCTTTCCCTAGAAAACATATCACATATGGTTTCTTATGGAGTTTGGCCTCTTGGATGACTGCATAACACACCGAACATAAAATCAACAACCCAAGCTTTTAAAGAAAAGTTTCAGATGCTTCCATTGGGGAAAATGAACCAAGTCTAGAAAGAGCATCTCAACTAATAAGGAGAGGATATTATCTAAGGATAATGTTTTACTTTTATGCAGCACCAAACTAACTTCATAGATACAAATATCAAACAAACGTTCCAGAAAAGATACTAATATGAAACAAATAATATCCCAAAACACAACTGTCAGCTTCCAAATCATCCTGGTGAAATAATACATTGAATGAAAAAGTTAAGCAACTACAGCAGAGATCAAAGATATGGCATACATATTTTCCATGAAATCCTAAGTAGCTCATATGAATTGTTACTAACAAGAATATACCAATCCCAATAAAAAAACAAGATTCTATTTCAACGAGATGAATTTAGCAAACAGAATACAGGGATACATCAAAACTAAGAGCACATATAATTTAGGAAAATCAGGAAACAGTTTAATTAATCTTATAGTCTTGTAGAACTATAAAAGTCTCTTGAGAGAAAGAGACAACTCAGTGAAAAGCATATAGTTTGTTTGTAGAATTTTCATTAACCATGGTTAAATCTTACTTGTAACAGAAGGTATGTTATACTGAATCCACGACAGAAAATATGAAGATAAAAGAGAGGTTTTTATAGAAGGGAAAGAATGGTACTGAGTTTGGATACCCATCGACTTTACAAATAGGGTTTTATGTGTCATTTCTCATTCCTAGCAATATAAAATATACCACACTTCCTCTAAGAAAATATACGATACACAGACAAATTGCTTTTATACTTCTGCTTCGATAACCAAAAGGAACAGAAACAATTAGTAAAGCTTCTCAAAATTGTTAATGTAAGCTTCACTTGTAAGCACCAGATTTTATGGCATTGTAGACAGAAACTAAGTACTTCAGTATTATAAAAAGGTTGTGCTGACCGATAAAGTTGGAAAGTAATTTTTCACAATATTGAAATTTATTAGAATATTTGTTTTTGGAGAGGAATTAACTAGAGTTCCCAAGAACCATAGAATACTTATTTTGCTGAAATTAAGTCTCACTAATTAGGTTTCAGTAATACGACTTTTCATCTTGATGGATATGTATTTGCACTGAATAGTGTTTAAATGACATATTACTAGCAAATTGGAAAGTTAATAGGGTCAAAATATTGCACCCTATCCCGAGAAAGCATTATGGATTTTTGTTCAACTGAAGAGCACAGGGAACAAAACAAATAGGAGCTCATTACTGTTGGTTGTTTTATGTTTTTGAGAGGGAGAAGGATGACTAGTGATTCGGTTAAACATCCATACATGTTAGATAAAAAAAGTACATGTAAGAGTGTGCAATCTGTTGGTTGTTAAAGTTAAGAGTTGGAAAAAAAAACATCTAAAAGAAAAGAGTTGGAAAAAATCTTACGAGACAGACAAAGCTACAGCAGAAAAACAGTCAGAGAAGGTAAAAAAAACAGCAATATGGCTCACAAGGAATTCCCTGCATTTTTTTGGACATTAACAAGATGTTTTAAAACCCTGCTGTGGACGAATTTAAATGTTTTGTGGTATCTAGAACTATAGGTCAGTTCTCACAGAAAACCTGAGCTTTCCTTTATCAGTATGCCAAAGATACAGCTAACAAATCTTTCTTACAATAAAAGGAAGTAAAATTATCTAATATGATGAAAGTGAAATTTTTAAGATGAAATGTTCTCTCGATTTCTAATAAGGGCAAACAGTGTATTGTGTTATCATGATTAGCAGGAATAAGGGAAGGTACACACATGTATGTGCAGCATTCTTCCTGTTTTCATATAGAGGCAAGCACTTGTGCGTGCAACCTTCCTTCTTCCCTTTTCTATAGAAGCTCGTCTTCAAGCATTCACACAGCATTCGCTAGACAATTTGTTTACCAACATATTTCCTTCACTCTTCTTTGCTTGACATCTCAATCATCATTTCTTTGGCTATATCAAGAAGCTCCTATTCAAGCAGCAGTTTGCTGCTTCTATTTTATCATTGTACATAAAAAATGGTCCACAACTGCATAATGAATTCAAGAAACATGATAGTTATATTCGAAAACTAGATAGTGTGGATCACTTCTGAGAAAAACAAAAAGTGCTGGTATAGAACCTAATGTACCTGCATTAATGAGTTTCATCAAGAAGGATTGAGTCATTGACTGCAGTGTTTCATACTAAGCCAGAATGCCACTAATAGATCTTTTTTGTTGACCATGGCATCTTTGTATGAAACGGGAAGTTCTCAGTGAAAGCAGGTGAAAAAGGGCAGTCCAAACCATTCCACAATCAACAGTTTAGAAGTGAAATCTCCAGCTGCTCCATCCTCTTCGCAAGGTCATGCTTCCCGCAGTGCTTCAGCCCATTCACCACAATTTCGAAACTCTGGGTCCTAGGCACCATTCCCATCTCCGTCATCTCAATCAAGTAATTGGAAGCCTCCAAGAACCTCCCTCCACGACAACACATTTTCACCATCATCGTATAGACAGGCCGATTTGGTGGGTGCCCCTTTGTCTTCATGTCAGTGAAAAAACTGAATGCATCCTGAAACCTCCCTGCCCTGCACAAGGCCTTGATAATTGCAGCATACAAGCTTGGAAATGGCTTGTTCCCATCCTCCACAGCACTGTGAAACAACCTGAAGGCCTCCTCGATCTTGCCCAGCTTTGCCACCGCAAGGATCAAAATCTTATAAGTAGAAATATCTGGGCAGAGCCCCAGCTCGCTTGCATCATTTAGAAGACTGACACAGAAGTCAGCCTCGCCCGATCGGCTGAGCGCTTCCAAGAGGGAATTGAATGTAGCAACGTCCGGCAAGGTGCCTTCTTTAGTCATTCGCCGGACCATCTCTTTGGCAGCCTCCAGGAAGCCAGCATTGACGAGGCCGTCAATGAGGATGTCACGACCACGGACGGGCGGCTTGAACCCCCGGCGGTTCATCTCCTCAAGGAAGTCCTGGGCCTCTCGGAGCTTGCCGGCGGCGCACCACGCGTCGACGAGGGTGGAAAAGGTCCGGCGGTCGGGGTCGACGCCCTTCCTGGCCATGCGGCGGATTAGAGCGTAGGCGCCGTGGAAGTTACCACAGCGGCAAAGGGCACAGAGGAGGGCGTTGTAGACGGCGGTCGTCTGGGGGCAATCGAACTTGGGAAGACGGTTGAAGACGTCGACGGCGAGGTCCTGGAGCTGCGCCTCGCCGTAGGCCTCAATGATGGCCGCGAAAGAGGAAGGGTTCAGGGGAATGGCTAGGGAGCGCATGTCGGCGGCGACGGTCCACAGCTGCGAGAAGAGGCGATGACGGGCGAGGGGGAGGAGGAGAGCGTCGAACTCG